>CAUYQV010082784.1:0-20401 GCA_963574575.1 Galagoides demidoff | reverse complement strand
TCTTTCTTTATGGCTGCATAGTATTCCATGGTGTACATATACCACAGTTTGTTGATCCATTCCTGGATCGATGGGCACTTGGGCTTCTTCCATGACCTGGCAATTATGAATTGGGCTGCAATAAACATTCTGATACAAATAATTTTGTTGTATTATGTGCTTTTTGTTCTTTGTCTTTTCTTTTCTTTTTTTTTTTTTTTTGATTCAGAGTCTCACTTTGTCACCCTAGGCTAAAGTGCCTTCTAGTCAGTCTAGCTCACAGCAACCTCAAACCTCAAACTCCTGGGTTCAAGCAATTCTCCAGCCTCATCCCCACCAGCCCACAGTAGGTAGGACAACATGCAACTACTCTTATGCCTGGATAATTTCTATTTTTTTTTTGAGATGGAGCCTCAAGCTATCCCCCTGGGTAGAGTGCCATGACATCACAGCTCATAGCAACCTCCAACTCCTGGGCTCAAGCGAGTCTCCTGCCTCCACCTCCCAAGTAGCTGGGACCACAGGCATCCGCCACAACGCCCAGCCATTTTTTGGTTGCAGCCATCATTGTTGTTTGGTGGGCCCGGGCTGGGGATTCGAACTTGCCACCTTAGGTGTACGTGGCTGGCACCTTAGCCGATTGAGCCACAGGCGCTGAGCCATAGTAAGCATTCTTAAACATCAACTACTGATGTTTGGAATGCTGGAGTCTGTAAGGAAACCCCTGCTCCCCATTCCCTTTCCCCTGGACCATTTCAAATAGGTATATATAAGAAAAGGGATATGGCTGGAGAGTAAATCCTAATAAACTGGATTAGTTTCAGGCCATATTCCTATTCCAGGACATAAGTTGACAGTAATTTTTGAAATGGATCAAGTAGCTTTTAATGATGCTTCCAAGGCCATGCTATAGTTCATTTCTTTAGTCCTGTTTTTATCACAAATAGAAGTTATATCCCATGAATCTGGTGCTTCAGAAAATATATGTAAATATGTAAAATATAACAAAAAGTAGTATATCTCAACCAATATGACTGAGGAATAAAAATATCTTGGTTAATTGAACTTTTGTCAACTTAGGTTTAGGTTTAACCAGATTTAAAAAAAAAAAACAATACTTTTTTGGTTCAGTCCCATTAAAAAGACTTGCCCTAGCTTGGCACCTGTGGCTCAAGCAGCTAAGGCGCCAGCCACATACCCCTGAGCTGGCCAGTTTGAATCTAGTCTGGGCCCGCCAAATAACCACGACGGCTGCAACCAAAAAATAGCTGGGCACTGTGGCAGGTGCCTGTAGTCCCAGTTACTTGGGAGGTGGAGGCAGGAGAATCACTTAAGCCCAGGAGTTGGAGGTTGCTGTGATGCCACAGCACTCTATCCAAGGTGACAGCCTGAGACTCTGTCTCAAAAAAACAAACAAACAAAAAACATTACTGATAGTTTCTGACCTTGCAGTGCTTAAAAAGCATAGTCGTTATCAATGGTCACTAAAGTAACAGGAATGGATTAAGATTTCTCAACTTGGGCACTACTGACAATTGGAATCAGAAAGTTTTTCTGTTGTGGGGGGTATTTTCCTGACCTTGAGTATAGCCCCCTGGATATCACTAGCCCCTCTCCTCAATTTGCAACAACCAAAAAATATCTTCTGGCATTGCCAAATGTCCCTGGGTGGCAAGTGTCCCTGTTTGAGAATCACTGCTACAGTAGAAGGCATGGGACAGAATGTTTCAACACATGTGCAAAAGGCTCCCCTGATTTTTTTTTAAATTAAATCATAGCTGTGTACATTAATGCAATCATAGGGTACAATGTGCTGGTTCCACACATAATTTAAAATATTTTCATCAAACTGGTTAACATAGCCTTCACGGCATTTTCTTAGTTATTGTGTTAAGACATTCATACTCTACACCTAGTAAATTTAATATGTACCCATGTAAGATGCACCGTAGATGTGGTCCCACCAATTACCCTCCCTTCACCCACCCTCCACCCTCCCCTCCCCTCCCTCTCCCCTTTACCCTTCTTCTTGGGCTATAATTGGGTAATAGCTTTCATAAGAAAGCTATAAATTAGTTTCATAGTAGGGCTGAATATATTGGATACTTTTTCTTCCATCCTTGAGATACTTTGCTAAGAAGAATGTTCCAGCTCCATCCATGTAAACATGTGAGAGATAAACTCTTTTTTTTCTTGATAAGAGCTTTATGGAGATACAATTCACTCACTTAAAGTATACAATTCAATGTTTTTTTTAGTATTTTCACAGCTGAGGAGCCATAAGCACACTCAATTTCAGAACAATTTTTATCACCCCAAAAGAAAATCCATCCCTGTTAGCAGTCACTCCCCATTACTCATCCTCTCTTCTAGGCAACCACTGTTTTTTGTCTTTGTGGATTTGCCTATTCTGACGTTTCATGTAAGTGGAATTATTGTACTGTATAGTCTTTTATGACTGGCTTCTTTCCATTAGCATAATGTTTCTAAGGTTCAGCTGCATTGTAGCAAATATCAGCACTTCATTCCTTTTTTACTGTTGAATATTACATTGTATGGATATACCACATTTTATTCATCAGCTGATTGACATCTGGATTGTTTCTACTTTTTGGCTTATCTTAACAATGCTGCTCTAAACATCTAAATACAAGTTTTTGGGCCAACATATGATTTCATTTATTTTGGGTATACTCTTAAGAGTGGAATTTGCTAAAATACTGCCAAGTGTTTTCCAAAGCGGCTGAACTATTTTTAAACTTATATCAACACTTTGAGAAAGATTCAATTTCTCCTCATCCTTACCAACATTTTCCTGTTTTTTTTTTTTTAAATTTCTACATTTTATTGTGGGTTCATAGGAGGGTACCTATGATTAGGTTACATTATTTACATTTGTACGGTAAAGTCCAAAGTCTGAGCTGTAGTTGATTTCTTCACCTGGGAAGGGTGCCATATACCCCTACATTGTATCAGATAGGTGGGAACTTACCAAGGTCTCTTACTCCACTTCTTGAATTTAATTGGGTGATAATATCCTTCTTAGTGGATGAGAAGTGGTATGTCACTGTAGTTTTATTTGCATTTCCCTGACAGCCAATGAGGTTGAGCAATGAGCATCTTTTCACATACTTATTATGCTCCTTATTTCTTAAAATCTTTTACCTTATACATCTCTTACAGCTTCAGTCTCCATTGGAGAGGTGGTATCTGATCACTGAAGGAAACAGTGGATCCCATCCCACCTCTAAGAAATATGCTCCTTGCTCATTGGTTGTCTTTGCGAGCAAAAGTATAGAAAAAAAATCCCACATAATGAGAATTTCCTTGTCTCAAGTACCTCTGGTATATAAAAATACAATTTGGATTTTTTTTCCCCAACATGTTGTCTTTCTGCTTTAAAACAAGCAATCTGAAATAAGTTTCTTCTCTATAAAGTGAAATGACCCCAGATAACTATATTTCCACTATTTGAAGAATAAACAGATTTTCCAAACTAAAAATCAATATGCATGGTCTAAGAAGGAGATGGGAATATGAAACTGGGAACTATCCTGGAAATTCTGGGACATATGGTTATATATGTTATATATGTTATATATATATGACATATGGTTATATATGTTATAAATATAGGACAATTAGAGGTTCTTTTTCCATTTACAAAGGAAAAGGGATCATTTTAAATTCATTTCTGTGAAGGCAAGTCAGTCTGTGATGTTCATTAATATTTCCCCAGCCAACCAATATTATTCCAAATTCTGAATATCAAGCATTTCTTTGCAAGGGTTATTTCCTATATTTGAGCTGTAATGCAGCCTACTTCATAAAACAAATTTGCATTTTGTGAAATATAAGTGATTTAAGAATACCTAAAAAATCTGAAAAAGAACCAAGTGGTTCTAAACAGGACCATCTGTAGTGGGCACAGTTTAGTTAGTAAGTAATATTTTTTCTAATATTTTAATGACATGACTTTCAGTTTCTTTCTTTTTTTTTTTTTTTTTTTTTTTAAGACAGAGCCTCAAGCTATCCCCCTGGGTAGAGTGCTATGGCACCACAGCTCACAGCAACCTCCAACTCCTGGGCTCAAGCAAGTCTCCTGCCTCAGCCTCCCAAGTAGCTGGGACCACAGGCGCCCGCCACAACGCCCGGCCATTTTTTGGTTGCAGCCATCGTTGTTTGGCGAGCCCAGGCTGGGGATTCGAACCCGCCACCTTAGGTGTACGTGGCTGGCACCTTAGATGATTGAGCCACAGGTGCCGAGCCAGTTATGGAGGTCTTTTTAGATGGGAGATATGTGGTATCTTTTTCCTCCCCCATCATTAGGGTCACCGCTGATAATCCTAAAAGACAAAAAAATGAGAGAAAAGCCTAACAAATTTATTTAATCCAAGTTTTTTGGTGACTGACACAGGACCTTTCAGAAAGGACCCAGGGAAAACTTTTTATGCTCAGGTTCAATGAAGAATGTGTAGAAATGTGATTGAACTAAAGGTGACAGACCGGGAGTGGGGGAGGAACCAAGCAAGGCCTGTCTGTTCAGACTTCTTGGCTTCTCTGAGTAGCATTCCTTCCTCCAGGGTATGGGACAGAGCTGTTCTGGAATGAGGGTCTTCAAGGGAGAAGGTTCCAGTTTCTATGACCTGCCTTGGGGAAGAGGAATTCTGGTTTCTATGACTCCCCTCAGGGAGAAAGGGTTGAGAGACAGGAAGGAACACAAGTCAGAGAGACCTTGCCTCATGCCTTCCAAGCATGTCAGAGGCCACATTTTGACAGTTTTGTGTCTCTTTACATAGACATGATTGATTAAATCTCTGGCCACTGGTGAATGAACTCAAATTTCCAACTGGAACCAGGGAGAAACACCAAATATTATATCACATTCCCTGTCCTCAGCCTTGAGGGCCTGCCCCATTTCCCAATTTGCTTCCTACCTGGCTACCTTTAGTGAACTCTTTGTATCTCAAAACCCTTTGCAACAGCCACTGCATCTGAGAAGCCTGCCATACAGAGTCCCCTGCCTGAGTTCTCTCCAGCTGGGGGGGGGTTAAGGATGTGCCCCAGTTCAATTCCAACTCCCTCAGACTGAGGCCCCTTCAGGGTGAGCTCAGAGCCAGAATCTTGGCATTCCCCGCCGCCCCCCCCCCAAGGTCAGGCCCTAAGGCCCTGTCTCCAGCAAGCGTTCCCAGCTCTCCACCTTTTGGGCTGCAGTGGTGGAAACTTTCCGGCCTCCAGCCGTTTGTTTTGGAAAGTTCCTAGTGGGAGCTGCCCCCGCCCGCGCCTGGGTTCCCACGCTCCCTTATCCCTTATCGCTGCATGAAGGGGCGCCGTGCTGTGTCGGCCTCATTCCTCCTCGTTCCTTCCCAACCCCGCCAGGCCTTTCCCTTTCCCAGCCAACCACCCTCCCTCTCAACTCATCCCCACCGAGCCCTCTTGCTACAGGTGGGGAAACAGGCCCCACAGGTCCCATCCCTGTGAGTTCTCTCGGACTCAGTGACCGCCCACCTAGAGATGGAAGAGGGCATGGGGATTCGAGGATGAGAATGCCTAGCGGAATTACTGTAAATGAAAGGGGAGTGGGTAGCAGCCTAGATGGGAGGAGATTCTGGCTTTGAGGTTCGAGTCCTCCCTGATCCTCTGCCTCAGTTTTCCCTGCAGTGTCTCGGAACTGAGACGCTCCCATCCTGCCCTGCTCCACCCAACCTCGTGGCTGGGGCCCATCGATCACTTGCAACCTCATTCTCTTTTGTAAAATGAGAATAAACGATTGTACGCCCCAGGGGTTTGCGGTGCGAAGTGAACCAGCGCACGCCGGCTGCTTCCGCTAGACGTAAACCCAATGGCCAAGGTGGCTCCGGAAAGTCGGGGCCCAAACCCCAGGCCCTAGATTTCGCGCCCCTCCCCCGCGGCGCGGGCGTGTGGGGGCGTGGCAGGGGCGTGGCTGCAGAGCTTTTCTCCGGAGGCCGCGCGCGGGAGAGGCCGCGCTGTCCGCCGCCTCTACCGGAGCTGATTCTGCGCCGGTGAGTGCGTTCCCGGGCGGAGTGCGGGTTCCCGGGAGATCCAGCCCGGCTTGACCTGGCCGCTTAGTGAGCCTGCTGACTCCCTGTTATCCTTGGGACCCCTAGCCCCGCTGCGATGGAGGCCGCCGCCCAGTTCTTGGTCGAGAGCCCGGACGTGGTCTATATCCCTGAGGCCATTGAGGCGAAGTACGAGTACCGGACGACGCGCGTCAGCCGCGAGGGCGGTGTCCTCAAGGTGGGCGAGGGACCAGTGGGATTAGGGGTTCCGGGGTGTTCGGGAATTTGCTGATTCCTCAACATCTCCAACCCCGTGCTTGCCAAGAAGAGAAAAGAGATTCTCAGGCTTACTGCACTGCCTGCCTCCAGGTGCACCCTACGTCCACGCGCTTCACCTTCCGGACCGCCCGGCAGGTGCCTCGGCTTGGGGTCATGCTAGTCGGCTGGGGCGGGAACAACGGTTCCACACTCACCGCAGCTGTGCTGGCCAACCGACTGCGCCTGTCCTGGCCCACGCGCACCGGCCTCAAGGTGAGGACGGTGGGGTTCCAAGAGAAAGCGGGGGCAAGAGGGCGGAGCCAGCGCTGGGCGGGGCCTGCAAGGGCTGGCACCGAGGAGGGGTTTCCACTAGGTAGGGGATGCTCCGCGGCCAGCTCACCCACCGCCTCGCAGAGGGGCGGGGAAGTTTCCGCCCTGGCTGAAAGCCCGGAACTAAAAGCGCCCAACAACGGGGCGGAGCTTCAGGGTCTGGAGCAGGACCCTGGTAGAGTCTTTGCTCCCCCCTCTCCTCTGTGTCTGCCGCCTCACAGGAGGCCAACTACTACGGCTCGCTGACTCAGGCAGGCACCGTGAGCTTGGGCCTGGATGCCGAGGGCCAGGAAGCATTCGTGCCTTTCAACGCGCTGCTGCCCATGGTAGCACCTAACGACCTCGTGTTCGACGGTGGGTGTAGCCCCGGGGTGGGAGGGGTGGGATCGGAGATGGGGTCTGGTCGGGTCCTGGATCCGGGCGGAGCCAAGCGTGCGGGTTCCCCCCAGGCTGGGACATCTCCTCGCTGAATCTGGCTGAAGCCATGCGGCGCGCGAAGGTGTTGGATTGGGGGCTGCAGGAACAACTGTGGCCACACATGGAAGGCCTGCGCCCGCGGCCCTCCGTCTACATCCCAGAGTTTATCGCCGCCAACCAGAGCGCGCGTGCGGACAACCTCATCCCGGGCACACGCGCTCAGCAGGTGGTACCCCATCCTGGATACCTTGTTCCTTGCCATCTGTTCCCCTATTTTCCTCTGCCTATTCCCCAACTTTTGCCCCATCCCATGAGTCCAGGCCCCACTTTGCATTCGGGGATCTCAGTGGCCCAGGCCTCTGTAGGTCCGGGGGTGGGGTAGGGGCCTGTACAACCTCCCCATAACCCACCCCCAGCTGGAGCAGATCCGCAGGGACATCCGAGACTTCCGGTCTAGTGCGGGGCTGGACAAGGTCATCGTCCTATGGACTGCAAACACGGAGCGTTTTTGCGAAGTGGTTCCAGGTCTCAACGACACAGCCGAGAACCTGCTGCGCACCATCCAGGTAGGATCCCATCAGGGTAGAGTGGGGTCAGGGCTAGTCCCAAAGATCCCTCTCTGCTGACTACCCGGCTGTGCTCACAGCTCGGCCTGGAGGTGTCACCATCTACTCTCTTCGCTGTGGCCAGCATCCTTGAGGGTTGTGCCTTCCTCAATGGGTCCCCACAGAACACACTGGTGCCTGGCGCACTGGAGCTCGCCGGGCAGCGCCACGTCTTCGTGGGTGGAGATGACTTCAAGTCAGGCCAGACCAAGGTCAAGTCCGTGCTTGTGGACTTCCTCATTAGCTCTGGCCTCAAGGTGTGTGGCCTGGTATTGAAGAGACAGGACCTGGACCCCCCAGCACCTGGTTTGTATGCCACAGGGCCTAGAGCCCCTGAAAGGTGTCATTTGTATTCTCAGACCATGTCCATCGTGAGTTACAACCACCTGGGTAACAATGATGGGCAGAACCTGTCAGCACCGTCACAGTTCCGCTCTAAGGAGGTGTCCAAGAGCAACGTGGTGGACGACATGGTGCAGAGTAACCCAGTGCTTTATGCGCCCGGAGAGGAGCCTGACCATTGTGTGCGTGGGGGGCGGGTGTGGGTGGGGGGCATCAAACAGGGGGTTGGTGGGGACCTGTGCGACCTTGTGCCGCATCCCAGGTGGTCATCAAGTACGTGCCCTATGTGGGCGACAGCAAGCGTGCGCTGGATGAATATACGTCAGAGCTGATGCTAGGAGGAACCAACACACTGGTACTGCACAACACGTGCGAGGTGCGGTGTGCAGGGTGCCTGTGGGGGAGGGATGGCCATATGCTCCCTACCTGCCCTGCCTTCTGACCTGCCCACCCCTCAGGACTCTCTGCTGGCAACACCTATCATGCTAGACCTGGTGCTGCTGACTGAGCTGTGCCAGCGGGTAACCTTCTACACAGAGGAAGACCCAGAGCCGCAAAGCTTCCACCCAGTGCTGTCACTGCTCAGTTTCCTCTTCAAGGCACCCCTCGTGCCACCAGGCAGCCCAGTGGTCAACGCACTCTTTCGCCAGCGCAGCTGCATTGAGAACATCCTCAGGTGTGCCCCAGTTTCACAGGGCTGTGCCCAGGGCCTTGTGGAGGGCCTGGCCCTGCTGAGCTCCCACTCTCCCCCCAGGGCCTGTGTGGGACTCCCACCACAGAACCATATGCTGCTGGAGTACAAGATGGAGCGCCCAGCCCCAGGCCTCAATCAAGTTGTGCCTGCAGCTGCCGGCTATCCTGAGCCACACAAGAAAGGACCAGCACTCGCTGCCCCTAATGGCTGCACAGGTGACGCCAACGGGCACTCACAGGTGCAGGAACCCCAGACACCCACCACCTGAGGCTCTGGTCATTCAGCTTCCCAGGCCTTTTTTCCCTTTGCACCTCAGGACCTAGCCCTTCCAGACCCCACAAAGACAATAAAGCTGGTGCCACCATTCACCAGATTTCCACCTGTGGGTTCTTGATGCCTGTGACCCAGTTGCACCTTCTCTACTATCTCCAGCTCTAAGGGTCTCAAGACCAGGCTTCAGCCCCACCCTATTTTTCATAGCTTTTACCCCAAATCTTGGGGACTTCACAGATCCTGGAGCTTCCCAAGGTAGGAAGGTTGCTGAGTTGGGGGGAAGAGCAAGACCTTAGGTGTAGTAGTGGCTGTAAAGCAAAGTGAGGGAATCTGAGACTAGTTACCAAAAACAAAACCAAGTTACATTTATTAATGGGGTCCACCCCCACTGCCCTCCTGGGAAGGGGAGGCCCCCAAGGAGCCCCTATCCCTGGACAAAATACAAATAGCAGGAAAAGGCCTATACAGAAAAGAACGTCTCTGAGGTCCTTTCATTTTCTTGTTTTTTATAAAAGAGAAAGTCTTTGAAGTGGGGCCTCCCAGCCAGGCAAGCCTTGGTAGGCCATGAGTCCATATGCCCGAGGTCACACCTCAGAGCGTCACCCCTGCTCAGAGCACTTGGAAGAGCCTAGGCGGGCAGGGGGCCAGAGGCCCATCACACGCTCATGGTCATCCCTGGCGAGTACTGCAGAAAAAGGGCAGCGCGCAAGGAACTGGCTTAGCTCTGGAACAGGCTGGGACCCGCCCCCGAGGGGAAATAGGGGACAGGGCAGGGCCGGGTCCTGGGTGGACACAGGGAAAGGACAGATGAGGTTGGGCTGATGTATGAGGAAGCCGCCCTGGGGCGTGGGTCTTGGGGTAGGGTTGGATAGAGGCAGGACAGTGAGGTACGGGCAGGAGTGGAGGGGGTGGGTTCAGGGGAGGGGTTAGGATGCCGCGGCCGCCCCCCCACCTGGCCCGCCGCGGTCACGGTCTTGCTCTGGCCCCCCGGCCGCCCCGCCGAGGCCTGCCCGCCAGGCCCCTCCGGCCCGACGCCGCCGCGGGGGGGGAGTCGACGCAGTCGCTTACGCTTTCACCCGGGAACGGGTGCAGGAAGGTCCCGGTGGCCGCCATCTCGCCGTCATCTCGCGGGGTGCCCGGGGCGTTGCTCAGGCCGGCCACGGCGCCGGGGGAGCTCTGGGGGCGGCCGCGGTCAGCACAGGACTTCCCACCCCGAGGGCCAGGCCCCACCCCCTCAAGGCCCCGCCTCCAGCAGGAATGCAGCCCCCTCACCTTCGGCAACCCGTCCATGTCTCCTGAGCCTGCAGACGGACGGACGGACAGGCTCAGACCGACAGACGATGGCCACCTGGCTCACTCAACGCCTGTGCCGCTTCATCCACCGCCAGGAGCCTCCTCTATCCAACCCCAGCAACCCCTTCCCCGTATCCCAGGAGCCCGGACCAAGTCACCCTCCTGAGCTGCCCCCGCTGCACTCCCCTCCCCAAGCCAGCTCGTGGGGGACGTTCTAGGGAGTCCCAGTAGAGGGGACACGGGGGCGGAGTGTCAGTGCGTCCCCGTAGCTTAGTTGCGGGGCACTGTAGCCGACGCAGCCACTGACCGCGCCCTACCGGCCGGAGAACTACACGGACGCCTACACTGCTCTCCGGCAGAAGGGCGCCAGGGGGCGCACGAGGCCAGCAGCGCAGGCTTGGAGGGGCAGGGTCGGGGACCTGGGACGTCCACTCACCCAGGGATCCGTTTACGTGGTGAGTCTCCATTGCACTCATAGCGGCTATGGGGCCCTCTGAGCCTTGGCCGAGTGGGAACTGAGGACACAGAGGCAGTGTGGGACCCAGGCCGCCAACTCCCAAGCGAGGTCATTGCCTTGGGAAATACCCCTGCAGTCCCTACTCACGTTAGCCCTGCCGGTGCCCGGCCCAATTGGGGGGTTCATGATGGTGTACATGTTCTCGCTGGAGTTGGTGGAGTCTGGGAAAGACACAGGGCGTGAGAGGCTTCCCCCAAACACAGCTCCCATCTTCCACCACCTCCCATACGCCATACCTCCAGGGCTAGGCATAATGGGTGTTCCAGGGGGCCCACCTCCTGAGGGTCCCTGCACAAAAAGACAAAGACAATGAGAAAGGCACCTCACTTGCCATCCCACAGCCCTACATGCAGGTTTCCCAGCCACACTCCAACTCACCGTGTAGCTGCCAGGTGAAGAGGAGTAGGGAATCTGGGAACAGGGACAGCTGTAAGCAGTCAGCCATGCTGCTCACCCAGCACCACTGCCCACTCTGCCTCCCCCACACCCCCACACCCCCACCCTGAGACTCACTGAGTTGCCACTGGGGCTGGCCCATGGACCACGCACTCCTGCACCCCTGGAAGACATGGTAGATGGTTAGACCCTGGAGTTAGATCACACAGTACACAACCCCTTAGTGCAGCAGATGGTGCCTGAGACATCACCTTGGGCTCCAGGGTTCTAGTCCTTACCTAACGGCCTTTTAGCCATGAGACTAACTGCTACTCTAGGCCTCAGTTTCCCCACCCAACAGTGACAGTGAACTAAACAATATTCAGGACTGTCTTGAAGATTCAGGACCTGTCCTAGCAGACCCAGCCCATGAAGCTGGGTGCTGGCCTTAGCAGTGGTGAACACATTCCTGGGGTCCTTGAGGGCCTTACATGTTCATGGCAGGCAGGCCTGGACCGGCAAGGGAGTTGGGAGGAGGCCGCATGCCACCTCCATAGCTCTGTGAAGGCAAATGGGCTGTGAGGAGGGATGGAGGTACATTCCCTCAAGCCACATCCCCCACCTGGGCCCAGCTCTTACCTGGGGCCCAACGCTGGCCATGCCCCGTGGAGGTGTAACCCTCTGCATTGGGCCACCCATGCTCGGATGTCCTAGGGTACAGCCAGAAAGGGGCTCAGACCTGGACTGCTCCCCAACATAAACACAATGACGAGGCAAGGCCAAGGCACTGAACTTAGCTTCCAACTTAGCAGAGTGGGGAGACAGCAACTAGAGCTTCCCTACTTACCCTGAGCACGTGGGGAGGAGTCCATGGCACCAGAGAGGAGAGGCTGGGAGCCAGGGAGGCCCACAGGAGGCTACAGAGGGGGCATAGTGGCACTGAGTATGGAGTGTTCCCACCCTGGCCCAACTTGTCCCCCCCTCATCCCTCTCTCACCTGACTCGGCATCCTCAGGGTGGGCCGGGGGCCCCCTGGGAACCGCGGTGACATGAAGGGCTGGAAGAGGTAGGGGGGATCAGCACCTCCCCCCACCTTCTGGTACCCCAAAGTTATCCCATTCCTTCTATGCCTGGGTCCCCATCCTGGATCACCCCCT
This sequence comes from Galagoides demidoff, assembly GCA_963574575.1. Lineage (NCBI taxonomy): Eukaryota > Metazoa > Chordata > Mammalia > Primates > Galagidae > Galagoides > Galagoides demidoff. Next base: position 8,141 of record CAUYQV010082784.1, on the reverse strand, counting down.
TCTCCAAAACAAGCCAGCCAACTAGCCAATAGAGGGGGAAGAAGAGAGAGAGACAATGGGGGTCATGTGTGTTAAGGTGGGGGATGCCACAGGTCCTTACCTGGCCATGAGGCCCCATCATGGGGGTGTTGGGGTTGTGGGGGGGCAGCTGGGAGCCAGGGGGGCCCTAGGAGGACAGAACCATGTGGGTTGGGGACAGTGAAGCCATCAGAAGCCCTACTGAGCCTGGCCATGGAAGGGGAAGGTCGGCCATTCAATGGGACAAGGAGCCCTGCAGGAAGGGTCTGAGGCAGGACTAATGGCACCAGTGGTCACTAGAACCACTGGTGGCTATTGTATCTTCAAGCACTCCATCCTTGCACTTGGGTCTCTTCCTGGCTGGCCTTACCAAGGTCCAAGTGGACAACCCCCCATCCAACTCCAGCCTACAGGCCTCAGAACCTCTCCCCATGTGGGGGCCCCCACCCTTAGCCATATGTTCACGCAGGACTGGGGAACAAGGGGTCTCAGCCTTAGCTGTACCTGGAAGAAGCCAGCTGCCATGGGGCCTGCAGCCATGGCGTCGTTGGGGGCCATGCTCCCCATCACGGGGCTGGGCGTGGCCACAGCACTCTGTAGTAAGGGGAGACCCAGAGGGCCTGGTGAGGATACTTCCTGCTTGGGGCCTCACCCCTTCTCTCTGCAGGGGCCAGTCCCATGAGAAAAGGAGCTGTCAGGTGATGAAGGGAAGATTTGAACCCAGGCCATTGGACCCTCTACCCATGTATGGTAAATGAAGGAAAGGTACACAGAGGAAGAACAGCTGCCCGCATTTCCACCCCCACCCCAGTTAAGTCACCCGGACAGGCCTCTGACCATGCCAGCTTGGAGTCCCAGTCATGAGAAGCATCCAGCCTGACGGTCCTGTGGGTCTGAAGGGCCCAGGATGCCAAGCACCTGTCTCAGCCAGCTCCTAAAGGAGGCCCTCACTCTAGGTCCACCCCAACTAGGCCATGTCCTCCAGGCTGGCAGGACAGCTTGGCTGGGCCCTCAGCTCTACCCAGGACACCCCAAATGAACAAAGGAAAAAATCTATCAAAAGTTCTAAGATGAACCTCCCAGAAGACTCCTCTGAATCTCCTGGGCAGACCTCTGTCCCACCCCACCTGCCCCTTCCTCCAGGAGGGAGGGAGAGCAGGATCTGGGGTGGAGTACTCAGGCCCTCAACCTCCCCTCAGACAGAGTAGGGGAGAAGACTGGGTGCTAGAGAGGGGGATTTCCATGTATGAGAAGGGCAGTGTCTCTGGGGGCAGCCCAGGGCAGGTTCTAAGTCCCAAACCTGTCTGCTTCTGGGGCCCACAGGGGGAGAAAGGAGGAGCGTGGGGAGGAATACCCCATCTACTAGGGCAGAGGGCCACATCTCAGCATAAGGAGTGGGGAGGACTCGTTTGCTGCCCTGTGACTGTAGTCTGTCTCCATCATCCCCTCCCCAGCCAGGCCCTGAAACCCTAGAGGAAGGAGATGGTCTGTCCCCTGGGCTCTGGAGTTCACAAAACTGCAATCACACAGTGTTTCCTGCCCTCCAGGAGTAGAGAAAGGGGCCCTTTGGCTGTAACAGGTCCCTTGGGGATACCCTCCTGCTACCTGCAGAACTCCAGGCTTGGCCCCTTTCCTGCCCTTACTTAAGGGTCAGCCTCAACAAGGATACAGGGAGAAACCTCCCCAACCCACCACAACTAAGCACACTCAGCACTCACAAGAACCAGAGCCAATCATTTGAAAGCCACACATCCCTGGGCCCCATTCCTGTGCCATATTCCCAGTTCCAAACTCCTAGGTCCCCTCTGGGCTCTGGCCCCCACATCAGCCTCTGCCACAAACACAAAGGCCTGGAGCAGCTGGGCTCACAGGCTGCCTCTAGCTGGAGAGGGGGGCACCTCTGGACCCTGGGCTGTCCACTCTGCAGAAAGCAGGGAAGGGAGCCCCCCTCCACACACACACACACACACACACACACACACACACACACACACACACACCCCGCTTTTCAGGACACAACAGGCACCTAACCATTTCCTAGGGAAGTGAAGAAGAGGAGTTGACTGGGCACTATGCTCCAAAGAAGAAGGAAGTAAGGCTCAAACCCACCCTTAGCCCCTCATGGCTCCCCAACTCTAGGCCCTGAAGACTTAATCCAGAGCCAGTCCTCTCCCTGGCCAGTGGCCTGGGCTGGACCCCCTAATCCTCACAGAGGCACAGGCCCCTCATGTTGCCATACAGATAGGCTGGGCTCTTATATTTCCTGGAGATGCCAAGGTCGTTACTGAAGTCCAGAAGCCAGCAGACAGAGCTCCCATTTGGATGGCCATGCTGTAGCAAGAGACCCCCCCACCACTATGTAGGAGCCAAGGACAGAGAACTCCTTCCCTAGTTAGAACAACAACAGCAGCCCAGCTCAAAAGATGAGTGTAATGCAATGGGACAGGTACCCTGGGGCCTGGGAAGCCACTTCCTACTGTGCCCCATTCAGCCTCCTAATGCCCTGCACTGCCATGGTTAACTGACTCAACATGGGCAAGGAGACATGTTCATGTTCATGGCCGGGAGCCCTTCTCTGACCTCCCTGCCCATGAGAGGGAGGTGGGATGGGGAGTCAAAGAGGCTGCTAGACCTAGTCTGGAGCTTGAGTGAAGCAGGAGAACAGAATCCAGGGGACACCACGGAGGCACAGGTAGGTAGCTCTGGAGGAACGAGAGGGTCATCCACAGTGGGCACACAGCTCTGTTGGGACTAGGGCAAGGGGACTGCACAGGGACAGTGGGACATCATATACAGGGAGTGATACTGGGGGAGAAATCAGCATGGTGTCTCCACTGCCATGCACAGGCATATAGCATACAGGAGGCCTCTGTTCCAGTGAAGGGGAGGGTGGGCAGGACTGGTCCCACAGGGGACAGCCGATCGGGCACTTCCCTCTAAGGGCCTCCTGCTCTGCAGGAGCCACCTCTGAGGGGCTATGTGGCCAAATGCCAGGGATGAAGGGAAGGGCTGCCACCTGCTGCTCATGACAACATGCCACCCCCTCATGTTACCTGCCCCTCCCCAGCCTCCTCTCCTAACAGACCTCTGACCCCCTTTCAACCCAGATGGAAACAGAGAAGTAAACACCCCAATCAGGAGCAAGTATCAACAAGTACCCTAGTGCTGATGCCATTAGAAGGCCCAGAAAGGCTGGGGTAGGTGGAGAGTTCCTCCACTGTACTTGAGGGGGAGGGGAGGAAGAGGTGGTACCCTCCTCCACTGCCCCAAAGGGAGCCTGAGGAGACAGTTGTGAGCCTGGACCAAGGGGAAGGTGTAGGGACCCCCAGAAATGGCCAAGATCCTAGGTGACACCCTGCAGCCCTGCCCACCCCAGCCTCCCTCAGGCTGTGCAGCTCCCCCCCATCCTGGGCCATGGGAGTAGGAACTCACATAGTCCTGGAAGGCCTTGGCCTCACTGGAGTGCTCACATGCCTCTCTGCGGTCAGGAGCTGCACAGTACAGGTCCCAGAATACACTGTAGGTAGCAGGGGAACGAAGGTTGCTCCATGCCCCACCCCTGCCTAGCCTCCCTCCACACCACTGCAACAGCCCAACACGCACCACCACCAGGAGTGCAGGAACCCAGGGGGTTCCCCCAGCGTGATGTTCTTCTCCCATCGGATCTGCAAGGAGAGGGAAGGATGTGAGGGGATTGCTTCCTGACCCTCCTCACCACCTAGCAGTGCCCAGAGAACACAGGGAGTGAGCCTGGCTGAGTGGAGGGTCCCAGGCATGCGCAGCGGCAGATCCACAGATAGCAAGACAGATGCCTAGACACCAGCCCACAGGCCCTGACCCCATCCCACCACTCAGTTCCCAGGGCCAGCAGAGGGGCAACTACAAACCGCACCATCTAGGAACCCAGTGGGAATAGGGTGGAGGGGCTTAAAGAGAGGCAGGAGGAGTTTACCTCGGACAGAAAGGTCTGAGCTGACTTCTGGGCACCAACGTGCAGTAGGTACTCGTACACATACAGTGCCAACCTGTAGGGCACAAGGAGGCCAGGCCAGCTAAGGCTCTCCAGGGGCCCAGGGCCAGCCCTGAAGCCCTTCCCCTGGTTCTCAGGCATGCAGGTGGAGGATATAGATTCCCCACCAGTTGCTCAGCCTGGACAACTCCTACTCATCTATTAATACCCTTCCTATTGGCCCCTCCCAGGTATCCCTAACCCCCAACTGCAAGCCAAATTCTGCTCCATTCAACACTCCCTTGGGCACCAAGTCCTGGCCTCATCCTCCTGGGGCTGACACCCTAGAGTGGCCTGCGCCCTGGGAAAGTCTTCTGCCCAGTCACAGGTGTCACTCCTGACTATATCAGGTGAGGAGTCCCAGTATGCCCAGAGACCACTGCCTGCCAAGGAAAAAGGGAAGGGGCCCTCCCCTTCTATGACCCCTCACTCTATGGGTATCCCTGGTCCCCATCCTCTTCCTTGGTATTGGGCCCATCCACCAGTGGTAGCCACAATCTTTCTAGCAAACTCCCCCCAAGAATGCCCCTGGGAGGAATCTGGGAAATGGGTTTGAGGAGGTAGGGCCAGTAGTGCCACACAACTGCTACAGCATCTCTGTCCCTAAATTCCCACCATGCCCTGGGAGTCCCCAGCCTCCAGGGACCCCTGGAGTTGCTTCCCTAGCAACTATCCACCCCAAGAGAATAGGCCTGGTCACATGGGGAAATTGGGCCATCTACCCACCTCCAGTCTACCTGCCATACCAGGTAGCAGAGGGCCATAGTCCCCAGGCAGCAGCTCCTCCCAACTCCCTGGATCTGAGCTATACCCTCTTGGTCCTCCCAGGGTCCTCTTACTGCCCAGCCAGACCATCCCTGAGCCTGTGGGGGTGGAGGGTGGTTCTGGATCCCAGACTGAGGACTCCCCAAGGGCAGGCCTGAGGGTAGCTCCCCTGGAAGGTGGCGACAGGCCCTTCCACATGCCTCCTCAGCCTCAGCTGTCAGTATTCCTAGCCAGCCCTATTGCACTACCCTTCCCTGGCTGATGGCAGCATCCTAAAATAACCTTTGTTTGACTCACACTCTGCTGCCTCCCAGCCAGGCTCCTTAGGGCTGGAGCCTCGTATCTCAGAGCCCCCCAGCTCTCCTGCCTCCAACCCCCAGCCTTCCTATCTACAACCTTCCAGAGTGCCCCTCTGTGCAGTGCATAAGACCAGCCCCTGTCCTGGAGGGACAAAATGAGTCATTTGGCAGGATGGCAGGGGGTGAGGACCCATAAAGGCAAGGGGGCAGCGTGAGGGGTCAAGGCAGGCATCTGGCTTAATACAAGGGCCTGGAGCTAACAAGTACTCAAGGTGCAATGACAGGACAGAGGGGTAGGGCACATAGCCCCTAGTGTTAGTCCCCTGCCCCCCCCAAAAAAAACCCAGCCTTGATCACCACTGCATCATGCTGGTCTTGCTGTCAGAAGCTCCTCTAACCCAGGGCCCCCCAATTCTGACTTCCTACCCCTTCTAAGCTGCATTATTTGCCCCATTTTCTTGGCCCCTCAGCCTCCAGGCCCACCTGTTCAACTCACCTATCTGACTCCCCTCTCTTTCTAGGGGCTTCCTGAGACTTTACCAGAAACTAGCATCCAGCAGGATTCATGTTCATCAATGGATGAGCACAAAAGGCCAGGGAGGGCAGGCTCAAGGGAGCAGACCCCAGGAAAGAGGCTGAGAGGGGCCAGCCAGTTGCCTGGCAACTTTGAGGTCAGAGCAGTGAATGCTAAAAGCTGAGGGACGTGAGCTACCCAAAGACAGAGAATAAGACAGAGCCTGGGGAACCCAGGCAGGTGCCCAGGAGGGAGGGGGACAGCATGAAGGTTCAAATTTCTGCTGTGCTGTGGCTGCCATGTGGCTATCCCTTCAGAGGCAGACCAACGCTCCTGAGGATCAGGTGAGACTACTAAAGAAGGTGGTTCACCAAGGGCTCTACAATGTCCTTTTCTGTCTCCCCTTAACCTGGACTGTCCCCAGCAGCATCTGACCTGGGATTCATTCTCTAGGAGCCCCATCTGGCTATATTCCTCCCTCTCACCTTTAGCCTCCATAATCTCTACTGCTTTCCCTTGGTGGCTACCCCTCCTGCTTTGATGATATCTTTTTTTTTTTGAGACAGAGCCTCAAGCTGTCACCCTAGGTAGAGTGCTGTGGCATCACAGCTCACAGCAACCTCCAACTCCTGGACTCAAGTGAGTCTCCTGCCTCTGCCTCCCAAGTAGCTGGGACTATAGGCGCCCACCACAATGCCTGGCTATTTTTTGGTTGCACCCATCACTGTTGTTTGGCGGACCCAGGCTGGATTCGAACCCGCCACCTTAGGTGTATGTGGCTGGTGCCTTAGCCGCTTGAGCCACAGGTGCCGAGCCTGATGATATCTTTATGCAGCAGCTACCCATAAGGGGCTCTGGCCTAGCCTCCCCTCAAGTAAAGCTGGGGTCCACTGTCAACCTGACATCTATATGCCCAGCTTTAGCATGCCCTCACCCTCCCAGTTCTTCTCATCACTGTTGATCTTTAAGCCACAGCCCAGATTCCTGTCTTCTCACCTTGACCAGAGGCCATCAGCTCAGCCTTTACACACACCCCATCGCAAGGAGCCTTTGGTGGCACTCAGGGTATGCACTTTCATGAGGATCCACCAAGCTGTTCCCTAACATCACTGCACTTACTAAACTAAAATTAAATTTCTCTCCTGATTCAGACCTCTCACCCTACGCCCACCAAACACCTAGTACAGGTCACCTTCACCTCTCACCTGGACTACTACAGCAGGGCCCCTCCAGGAGTTCCATCCTCCCTGACATCTATAGTCTGCACCCCCTCCTTGCTCAAATATTCTTACCCTCCCCCACTGGCTGCCCTCCCACCCCAGGGCCTTTGCATATGCTGTTCCCTCCCTGCCTGTCGCATTTGCCCCCAGAGACCCAGTACAGCCCCGTGTTACTTATCAGAAGCTTCTTCACATCTAAGCCCCCATTCTACTCCATTTCCCCATCAGCCTAGTTATTACCATCTGACATGCTGTGCACTTAGAACAGAGCTTAAGGGTTCCCCAATCACCCCCAATGAATGAAGAGAACAACACCTGGACCCCTCTCCGGATGCTGGAAGGATTAATGGAACAGATTTAGTTAGCTGCTGTTAGAAGCCAGTGCTGATTGGATTCTGGAATTTGTCCTAAGAGTGATGGGAAGCCAAAGAAGGTTTTCAGTTTTGCTGATTCCCCTTACAAGTTGGTACTTTTATTTTATTATTATTATTATTTATTTTTTTTTTTGCAGTTTTTCGCCGGGGCCAGGTTTGAACCTGCCACATTGGTATATGGGGCCGGTGCCCTACTGCTTTGAGCCACAGGTACTACCCCAAGTTGGTACTTTTATTTATTTTGAGACAGGGCCTCAAGCTGTCACCCTGGGTAGAGTGCTGTCCCATCACAGTTCACAGCAACGTCCAACTCCTGGGCTTAAGCAATTCTCTACCTCAGCCTCCCAAGTAGCTAGAACTATAGGCATCCACCACAACAACTGGCTATTTTTTGGTTATAGTTGTCATTGTTGTTCGGCAGGCCCAGGCTGGATTCGAACCCGCTAGCGCTGGTGTATGTGGCTGGTGTCTTGCTAGCTTGAGCTACAGGAGCTGAGCTGGTACTTTTAGTTTTTTTTTGTTTTTTTTTTTTTGAGACAGGAGCATTCAGCTGTCCCCCTGAGTAGAGTGCGTGGTATCACAGCTCACAGCAACCTCCAACTCCTGGGCTCAAGTGAGTCTCCTGCCTTAGCCTCCCGAGTAGCTGGGACCACAGGTGCCCGCCACAACACCTAGCTATTTTTTGGTTGCAGCCGTCATTGTTGTTTGGCGGGCCCGGGCTAGATTCGAACCCGCCAGCTTGGGTGTATGTGGCTGGCGCCTTAGCCACTTTAGCCACAGGCGTCGAGCCGGTACTTTTACTTTTTTTTTTTTTTTTTGAGACAGAGCCTCAAGCTGTCCCCCTGGGTAGAGTGCCATGGCATCACAGCTCACAGCAACCTCCAACTCCTGGGCTCAAGCGAGTCTCCTGCCTCCGCCTCCCAAGTAGCTGGGACCACAGGC
>CAUYQV010082782.1:0-16813 GCA_963574575.1 Galagoides demidoff | reverse complement strand
TTTTTTTTCTGCCACATTGCACAAATATGACACCCGTGGTACTGTTTTTTTGTCCCCCAAGCCCGGGGCCCCCCCCCCCCCCCCCCCCCCCCCCCCGCGACAACACCTTGCTACTGTTTTTGTTGTAGTTGTCATTGTTGTTTAGCAGGCCCAGGCAGGGTTTGAACACACCAGGCCTGATGTATGTGGCGGGCGCTCTAATCCCTCACTTATAGGCACTGAGCCCTTAAAATTTTTTAATAGTAGTTTGGTAACTCATTTTCTCGACTGTAACATAATGGATATCTATTGAAATGGGCTGCTGAATAATGCCTTGGTATTATGACGCTGAAGAGTCATAAGTATTGGTAAGTGTGAAGCTGACATTTAGTTTAATATTTTTGTTAATTTTCTTTCTCTATTGTACTTTTGTTCTTGTTGCTTCAGTAGAGTTAAAAACAAGTGATAGTGATATGGCAATTAAGTAGAGGTTATAAAGATAGGAAGTTGGCAAGTAATTCAACTGGTATAAGTGTCTCGAGACAGAATTGATCTTAAATGTCCTTAATAAGTTAAATAGAAAAGTAAAATACTTGGCAGGGTTGAAAAAATAAAAAAAGAACAGAACAATAAAATTAAAAAAAAATAGGGAATGTCTTTTTGAGTTATAGGTAATTACCTAGTTCAATACTGATTAAATTTTAAAGACATAAATCTAAAATGCATTTTAGATTGTATTTCAAATTGTCCAAGGGTCTTTTTCTGCTGCAAACCACAAATTAGTAGCATAAGAATAAAGCTGAGGTTGATTAATGCCAAATTCAAACAACATATACAATGGATTTATATCTGTAAAATATAAGCTAAGCCTCATTTACTAATAACCACAAGTGACGTGTAATCAATGTATAATTAAGTAGTTAAGTAGATAATTAGCTTTTGTGGGATGAGGTATAGATTAAAATAGAATCTCAAAACTTCTAATTGTCCTCCCAACTGCGACATCTAGGTTGGCATTTGGCCTTCTCCATGATACAAAATCTCAGATCTTGCTGGGCTTAAAGTTACCTTTGATTTTTAAATGGGGAAAAAAAGAAGAATAACTGAATTTGTTCTTGGATTTTATTACCAATTTTAATAAATGTTTCTAAAAGAATATAGTTATACTATATCAATAATTTTTTAATTTCCTAATTTTTAAGAGTATAAATAAGTCTTTAGAATGATGAATGATGTATGACATTTTTATTAATAAGGGAAATAATAGTAAATATTTCATTTATACTAAGCTAGTACTACTTTTATTATTTTATTTAATTCAGGTAACTGTATAGAATATACCATTCTGATACATACTTTATAGGTGAGGAAACTGAATCTTGAATGTTTAATATCAACTGCCTGATTTATGGCCTATATGCTGCAGAAATATTTTATGAGTAAACAGAACAATAAATCGTATTTTTTGTATGCTTTTCTTTGCAGGGAGGGACAAACTTCCATATGGTTTCATTTTCCGAGCACTCAATTTGGTTTGATGTTCAGTTTACTGTAAGTATCCTTTTAAGGTTTATATTTGCAATGCACGTCAAGAAGTTTTAACCATTCATTCAGCATGTAAAAAACCAAACACTATTTCATCACTGTGGCAGGAAAGAACAAGAAAATAAACTTTATCATCCCTGTATCTATACCTACATTTCAGGACTTTTCATTTCATTATCTATTCTTCTTTTTTTTTTTTTTTATTAAATCATAGCTGTGTAGTTGATACAGTCATGGGGTACGGCGTGCTGTTTTCACATACAATTTAAAATATTTTCATTCAACTGGTTAACAGCCTTCATGTCATTTTCTCAGAGTTGTACTCGTATAAGCAAACGTGGACAGAAAATCATGTTTGGGGTAAACATTTTCAAATTGAACATTGGATTATAAATTTCTAAAAAGTTTTGTTATTGCTTGTAAATTGTAGTTAGTACAAGCTATTATTGATAGAAGACATTAGCAAAACTATTTCTTTGTTGTTGAAGAAGCTACTAGTGATTCTTGCTTGCTGCAAACATTACTTGGAGATGGTGCTCCCTTTATGATTCATAATATGTGTATGTTATGGACCTAAATGTAATTAAGTGAGGCTTACATTAAGATTGGAAAGCCTAAAATTGTGACATATATTGTTCTTTCAAGTTCATATTAATTTTAGATGATATTGAAAGAGAAGTTCATTTAAGTAAAAACACTTACATCAGGGAAAAATCACCAGTCTATTCAGTTACGCAGTCTCTTAGATAAGCCTGTCATTAATTCAGCAGTTTAAAAATACTGTGTACAAATAAATTATGCATCAAGCTAATTATCTTTCTCTAGAACTGAATGAAATCTTCTGTATTTTGAAGATGAAAGAAGTTAAAGTTACAGAAATGTAATTTGTCATAATGGATTCTTATTTTAAAATTTCATTTTATAATTCAAATATAGTAATTCTGGATTTTTTATTGTCTAATTATTAATTTTTATTAACTATTTAGAAATTAAGCTTTATCAGAGATATAAGAATAAATTCTTAGCTTTATTCTGGGAGAAAAGGAAGTACCATAAGATAGCTAGATTCTATCTGTAAAGTGGAAATCCTGCTGTCTGTGGAAGATATTATCGAGATAACAGTTATGGGAAAAATGCTTCACCTCCAAATCACTTTAAAAAAATCCAGGTAAAGTAATAAAGAATGCCAGATTTGCTGCAATTCCGTGTTTGTTCAAAGCCTACCTATCATTATCCTAACACACATATGGACTTTTGACTTCAGATACACTGAAACAAAAATGAGGAGTTATAATAAATAATTCTTCCCTGAAGTATAAGGCTGAGTAGTCAAGTGCACTGGCGGTGTGAATTGCATCGAACATGAGAAATGGTAAAATGGCAGGAAAGGAAAACAAGCACAAGAGCATGAATCAAAGTGATAACAGTAAGTCGGGTAAAGATTCTTCCAAGTACAAAATAACAAGTTTCCCCGACCTCCACCAAAGAATCTTCTGAAAGAGACAGGGTGCATGAACCTGGACTTGGAGTGAAACTGTAGAAGTTTCCCTTCCTAGACCCCTGTAACTATATATGTCATTTCTTGTTAATGAGTGAAATAATAGTAAAGATATATAGGATAAGCTAGTACTATTTTGCACTATTTATTTAATTCATAGAACAGTATTATATAAAATATACTATTATTATACATACTATATCTGAGGCAACTGAAACTTTGTTTAGTAGCTTAGATACAGTCTCAAAGCAGTTAAATGGTGCAGATGTAATTCAAACTCATATACATAGGAATTCAGGGCTTCTAGTTTTAAACACCCTGCTAGGCTTCCTCCTTTTATAAAGGGAAATAATCTATTACATAGATACCCAATGGAGTTTGGAGCAATGAAATCTAATCAGGTTGATTATTTTTGTTGTTTTGCTGTGTTTTTCTAGTTATCTTCTACATGTTCTAGTTCTTTTATAAAATTTGTTGACTTCTTATAACTTTTTAAATGTATGGAACAGATAAAGACAGTTGCCAAATCTGGTAAGAACTGTTGTCTAGAATATACAAAAAATTCTTCAAACACAATGATAAGAAAATGAACAAACCAACCAAAAACTGAGTTGAAAACTTGAACAAACACCTCGTTCAAGATGATTTGCAGATTGCAATGAAAATGATGTTGGAAATATATTCAACATCATATGAGTATGACATTCTGGAAAAGGCAAAGTATAAAGACATAAAAAAGAGTAGTGGTTGCCAGGGGTTATGAGACAGAGAGAAATAGATGAGTACAAAGGACTCCTAAGGCAGTGAGACTATTTTTACACCACTACAATGGTACGTACATGACATTGCATATGGTTTAAAACCCATAGAATGCACACTATCCGTCATGCACCCTAATATAAAATACAGACTTTAGGTGATAATAAGGCATTAATGTAGGTTATTGATTATATCAAATTTACTGCCTTTGTGCTGGATATGAATTTCAGGGAAGGTTGTGCCTTAATGTAGACAAAGGGTACAGAAGAGCTCCCTGTAGTTTTGCTGTGAATCTAAAACTATTTCTAATGATAAAGTACTTTAATTTTAGAAATCACTGGTTACTACATGAAGAATGTATTGTTAGGAAACAAGTAGAGAGAGAGACACTTGTTAGCAATTTTTTACTAACCATTCAGGTGGTACCTCTATCAAGAAAAGTAAAGGGAGTCTAACTGTATTCTGAAGGAAGATCTAACAGGCAGAGATGGATTGCTTGCCAAAAATAAGAGCAAAGAAAACAATCAAAAACTACTCTAAGATTTTAGTTTAAGAGTCCAGGTAAATGATGGTCGTACTTACAGGTAAAGAAACCTGTGAAAAGGAAGCATAAATGAGAAGAGAATATTACAGAGTTTTGGTTTCTACTGCAACCAAATGCCTGGGTTCTTAAGTCAAGCTCCACCATCAAATAGGTGCACGGTCATGGGAAAGTTATTTACTCTGTTTGCTAAACGCAGTTTTCTCTTCAGTAAGGTCGTGATGATATTACTACCTATGTCAAAGTGTTACTGTGACGATTAGATGAACGAATGCATGTAAAGAATTTAGAACATGTTTCTTCATAGGATGTGTGACAGAAGAGATAGTTTACAGGGAAAACATCAAAAGCCATTTTAATTGCCACTAAGAAGTTGAGTTAGGGAAAGAGCTCATTATTAAATCAACTATTGTTTTTGGTTATGTGATAGTAGCTTTTGCAATAATGAAGCAACCTCAGTTGAGTAGTAAGAATGTGAGTCAAGTTAGACTGGGCTAAAAAAGTAAATGAAAGGCTATCAATTGAAAGTATTATGTGTATATACTTTTGTTGAGAAGATGTGTGGTGAGATGGGGAAACGTGCATAGAAATAAACAATAGGAAGGTGGCTGGAAATGAATTGGATTAAAGGAGAATTTTAGTGAGATGTAGACATTAAAATACACTATATAAAACCTGAGTAAATTCATGACCAAGAAAATAAACTATTCATTATATGTATACAGGCCCTTTGATAAAGCAGACCTAGTTTTCTTATCAATATATTTTATTAGAAAATAATTATTAATTATAACACATCCTTGATTAAATCAGAACCCATTGTACTGTAAGTCCCCAAACCAAATCCATACTATCTGAAGCTAAATGAAAAATAATAGATTGGCTCACATAACTAAATTGCTTAAGTAGAAGAATTACCATCCAATGTGAATAATAACGATCTATGTCTCTGTCAACACTGCTCATGCATATACTATTCAAGGGGTTCGTACACTAGGACTCATAGTCCATCATGTTTTTAGCTCAGACAGCTAGGAGGATAAGGGGTTTTTGTTTGTTTTATTTTATTTTATTTTTAATAGTTCAGGTGAAGACCTTCAGAAATCTCTGGCTTCCCTCGTTTGAGAATTGTGCCAACCTTTGAAAGCAGCCAGGGGTGTAGAGTGTTTTAATTTATTTCTAGTGCATCAAATATCTATTTCTGGAGTTAGGATAAGTGAACTTAACATCATCCTTAATGAATAGAATAAAACATCTTTATTTTAGAGGGGAGAGAAGTAGTTCCCCAAGAAGTATAGACATGGTAAACAAAGCAAAACAAAACTAAAATCTGGCTCGGCGCCTGTGGCTCAATAGGCTAAGGCGCCAGCCACGTACACCTAAGGTGGCGGGTTCGAGTCCCCAGCCCAAGCCCGCCAAACAACAATGATGGCTGCAACCAAAAAATGGCTGGGCGTTGTGGCAGGCACCTGTGGTCCCAGCTACTTGGGCTACTTGGGAGGCAGAAGCAGGAGACTCCCTTGAGCCCAAGAGTTGGAGGTTGCTATGAGCTGTGATGCCATGGCACTCTACCCAGGGGGATAGGTTAAGGCTCTGTCTCAAAAAACCCCCCCAAAAAAACCCCAAAACTAAAATCTATCTGTTCTAGTCATCCAATCACGGACAGTTAACTGCCTCAGTCGTGCTCTCCTGTCTTCTTTAACTTGAATTTTGACCATTTTTGTCCCTTTGTGTGGGGCACAGGAGACGCGCCACCTGTGTGTGCATTTGTTCTATCCCAGTCATATATTGCCAAGGCTTTACTGCTATGATTGTAACTCATTGTCCATTTAGATTCTAAGTTTTTCCTAAATAGTACTTTCTGTCTCCTCATTATTCTCATTCCCTTTGTTTTATTACGTAGTTACTGTTTTCTTCCTCATTCAGTAATTACTCTTTTTCTGGCTCCTTCCCAAAAGGCTGTATTTATTATGCTCTCCTTGCTTCGCCCTTCCTGACTGCTGTCTTCCTCCCTATTTTTTATATCAACTACTTACATCTAAGGAGAGATTCCAGGGCATATCCTATCATTTCTGGGCCAACCACTTCCTTGAATCAGTGGGCAATTCTCTCTACACAAGCATATGTATATACATACACATATATATATTTTTTATTTGTCCTCCAAAAGAAAATTATGCATTTTGAACATGAAAATCAAGACTTTTTGGTTGAACCATTCCAACAGAAACTCCCACATCCAATTCTAAAAAAAATAATTTATAGTGGGAAAATATTTTTCGAAAATGTTTCCTTTTTTCTTCATTTTTATATTTTCTACTGTACCAATATTTAAATAAGGAATATGGTATGATTTCAAGGCCTAGCCAAAGATTGCTTACCTTTATGCTGAATATTCAATAGATTTATATCTAGTCTCTCTTCTCCAATGTTCAGGTTTACCCTTCCTGTGAGAGGATGGATGGCATCTACAGATGGGCACAGGCTTGATAAAACTTTCAACTTCTCTGCTTGGTCATTCAGACCAGTTTTATTAGAATGTGAAAGTGCTATCCCTGTGCAACAAAATACTCAAAAATATATTAAATACATATTTTTTAAAATACATAGTTGTAAAAAAAAGGTTCAGCGTATTTCTGAGTTAAATGTGCATTCCTAAAAAGTTACCCATATTATCAATTTTTTTTTTTGTAATCACATCTTGTGATCATTTCTAACTCCTAAGGTAATCATCTTCCTTTAGTGCACACCTGTTAGAAGTATTGAACAGGACTTACTGATTTCTCAACAGAGGCCTTTTTAATAAATAAATTTATTATCATCTTAAGACTATGGGAATTTATTCTGACTTTTTTAAGTAACAAAGCATTAATACTGTACTTCCAAAAACCATTTATATATTTCTTCAGAAAAGAAAATTATGTTATAGTATTTTTATGGAAAAGAAGTAAGAGAAAATTGAAAAATCACTTAGTGATTCACATGTCTATTAGTTCTCCTATCAAGAGACTCTCTTCTGAGAAATCTCCTCTATAATTATTATCTTATAACAATTTACATTAAAAATTATTCAAGGATATTTCATTATTGCTGCTTCTACATTCTCCCAGTTATTGAGTTTTAAAAGAATTACGGAGATTAGAGTGCAATATACTTTTATTTCACTGCTCAGCTTCCAGGGAGTAAACAAAATAAAGCATAATGTAATAGGCGAACCCTGTCATGCTGAGAACCCAAATATCAATTACTCTGTGAATAGCTTTAGAGAAGACAGGCCCCTCCATCAGAAATTCATCAGACAAGTCCACCAAATCCACCAAAGACTCAAGTTCTTTGTAAATGTGAGTGAGTAACTTTAATTGAGAGAAAGTTTATTATTTCTAGGGGCTTTTAGGAGATCACCTGATAAAACCTTATAACTAAAGGACAGATTTTCAGGAATACTTTTCCTGAAATCTAAGAAGCACATTATGTACAGGTTAACATATCTGAAATCCGCAAGAATATATGTGAAGAGATTTACAATTACATTAACCATTTCAGCCTGCTAATTTTTCTTTCTGTTACCATGCAGAAGTACTTAAATTTGATGTAGTCCCATTTATTTATTTTTGTTTTTTCTGTGAATTTGATTCATACCCCCCAAAATTTCCTAGTCATATCAATGACAAGGAGCTCTTCCTCTATATTTTCTTCAAGGAGTTGTAGGATGTTAAATCCTACATTTTAGCTTTTAATCCATTTTAGTTAAGTTTAATAGATGTTGTAAAATAAAAGTCCATTTTTTTTTTTTGAAATTCTGGTTATATACTCTTTCCAGTATTATTTGTTGAAGAACCCTTTTTTCCCCCATTCTGCATCCTTGGCAATGTTGCAAAAATTAGTTGACCCTATATGTGTGGGTTTATTTCTGGGCTCTTTATTCTGTTCTATTGGCCTGTATGTTTGTTGCTATTACCATACTGTTTGTTACTATAGCTTTGTAATATACTTTGAAATCAAGAAGTGTGATGCTTTCAGCTTTGTTCTTCTTTCTCAAACAGAGAAGGGACAGTGATATTCTTCCTCAGATACAAACTTACTATTAATCAAAAATTAATTAAGTTATATATATATATAATTGACACATATTGATCACTTATTATATGTCAAGCATAAATCTAAAGGGAGACCATACATCTGTTCATGGAGTTTATATTTTAACTATATCACAGAGAAAACAAGTAATTTTATTGCAACAAAAATGGCACGTGATAGTTAGTGCTGTGAAGCAAAGAAAAATAACCTGGGAGATAAAGGGGAAGGAGAAAAGGAAAAGGGAATTTAGCAGAAATTTCTTCTACTATTCTATATTTCTTCCCTTATATGTTACCCTTTTTCTATTGTCTTTATCAAAGTCTAATTAAATAGATACTTTATTCTAATTAAACCCCAGTTATCTTAGTATTTGGTCTATATTTCCAAAGCTGTATCACTGCACATTACAGTTAAGAAAATTTCTTAACATTTTCAGCCAATTCTTCTTTCATTAGTATTTGATAGTCATATTTTTAATTATTGAAATTGTTTTAATTTGTGATTGCTTGATGTTTAATGACTGTAATGCCTCCTTTATTTTTCTGAAAACATTATTAAAAATTATTTTTTTAATTATTGTTTCTTCAGCATCAATTGTTTCCTTTGCTGATTTTGATCCTTATATTTCCAAAGTAATCTTGGCTGTTTATTCATGTTTATATGCAACATACTATGTTGATTCATACAATTAATTCTTGATGTAGGTAGGATAATGGCTTTTGAAATATGCCCATGCACTAATCCACAGAACATTGAAGGGAAGTTAAACCAACATGGAATTAAGATTGTCAAACAGCTAACTTTAAAGTAGGGAGATTGCCCTGGATATATAAAGGAGGGAGACAGAAAATTGTATTAGAGTAATGCAAAGTAAGAAAGACTTGCCTTGCCATTGCTGACTTTCAAGATGGAAGCAAGTTGTAAGCTAAGAAAAGTAGATAATCTCTAGAATTTGGGGGAAAAAAGCAAACAAATGAAACAATGAGGGACTATTCTCTAGATCCTCCAGACAGAATACAGCCTTGCCCATGTTATGGACATACAATTTTGTGTTTATTCCACTGAGACTCATTTTGGTCTTCTGACTTCCAGAATTGTATGATAATAATAAATTTTCAGTGTTAAACAACCAAGCTGTGGTAAGTGGGTATGGAAACAATAGAAATCTACTATGACTCTCTACCTGGTTTTCGCTAAAGATTTTTTCTACTGATCTATAGATTTTTTTGTATGTGTAGTATTAATTTTTAACATTAAAGATAAAAAGTAAAACTTTAAAGTTTATAGTTGAAGTTGTAACTTGAGGATGAGTAGGGCTGACTTCAGGTAGACTAAAATATGAATAACTTTGTTCTCAGAAGCTCAAATCAATATTAGAAACTGTTATCCTGATCCAAGTAGTTCACTCAATTTTTAGAGCATATTGCTAATTTTAAACTGATGATAAATGCTGCTCTTGTAATTATAGGCATGAAAATAGGGCAGTAAAATGCCATTTGGTATAAATATTCTGTAGATAATTGACTACAGATATTAGTAGTACTAGTACCCTTTGTTTAATCTTTTCAACTACTTTTATTTTCAGAAGTCTCTGAAATCTTTGCTATTCTGGTGTTCCATCTTCCAATCGATGTTATTAAGGTATCACTCTTGTCTGTACATTTTAACAATCAATTAACAGAATATTGAGAAATCATTTAAAATCAAATGTCAAGTCATCCAACTTCAACTGGAAAGCAAACTTAGTTCTTATATTCTTTTTTTTTTTCCCTAAAAGTGACCACCTCTTGAATGCAAACTAAGAGTTGGTTGAAGAGATCAAAAGTTGGCATAGCCTTTTAGATTAGATATAATACAGTGTTCAGAAAATAAGATGAAGTACTTTTTCCATGCTTGTTGATCTAGAGAAAGTGCTTTTTGTTAGAGAATATTAGCATCAGAGAAACTATTATACTAGAGTAATTGAGAAAGTTGGGTTTTTGTTTACCTCACCTTCAAAAACTTAGATTGATGCTATCACCATCTATCTTTTAAGTGTGCGATGGAAGCAATGATCCTCTAAAAGCATTACCAGATTTTTTCCTTTACTGTACTACTAAAATCTGATCAATGATTTGCTGGCAAATATCACTACAGGCATCCCTAAAAAAAATCAGTAAAATCTTATTCTCAACATATCTCATAATAGCTGAGTCTAGCCCTGCACCTGTAAATGATATATTTTACTTTTAAATGATGGAAGGTTGGATTATTTCTGTTAAAAGTAGGACTATTTTAGCCAAACTAGTCCAGATTTTACATATTCAAATAAAATATTATTTAGATTAGATTGACAATTGCACAAACACTATTTATATTTTTAAAACTTTTTTTTTATTAAGTCTTATATACATAGATGGTGAATATATTTTTGCCTTTGTGGGATTCAATGTGTTGATTATTTGTATAAATTGGAGTCCTTACATCCTACTAATTAACATAGCTTTAATCCCATTTATTTAATCCCAGTGTTAAGACATTTGTGTTCATACTTGATAGATTTGAATTGTACCCTTATTTATCATGTTTTCACTCATTTTTACAGAGTCTGAGTAAAGCATACATGTGTTCCTGAGAGTATTTTCTCTCAAAGTCAAGTTTATCTCCTAGAAGGTGATAATGTCAAATTCTAGAATGATTTCATTCATGTACTACTAATAATAACCAAGCATACCTGGAAATGCATCGCATATGCCTCAATTATACTTGGCAAAAGATATTTATTTCACCCAATCAAATGAGTACTGATAATTATCACCAAGCAATATTTACCTTTAAATAAATCAGCACATTTAGCCAATTCAAACATTTACAGAGCCAAATTTTTGATTTTCGAACATGCAAAACATGACAGATTAAGTCTGCATGCCTATCAGAGACCAGCCTGAAATGTCAGAACAATACTTCAGAGATTGTCTTACATCGTGGGAATGCACTGATGTTCAACCCAGTTAATAAAATAACAGATATGCTAATTCCCATGCAAAAATGGCTCTGCTAATTAGTCTCAAGTCAAAACACTTTAAATGTAAAAATGTATGTGCATCATTTCTACAAAGGTTTTGCAGATGAAGATTATTTTCTAATGACTCTAACATATGGTGAAGGCACCATCAATATGCTAAAGCCTGACTTTTGGAACAGTGAAGAGTGAGAGTTCATTGCATACATAATAACTTTAATTTTTAAAAGAATACTAATTAAGTACAAATCTAATGAAGGGTAACTGATTGGTAGTAACAGAAATATGTATCAGAGTAGTCTGTAATTTCAAAGCATGACAGCTTCATAAAAGTTTCTCAAATTATATTTTATGTATTTATTTTTTCTTTTTGGCTTTTAAAATTAAAGGATTCCTACTTCTTATTTGAAACAATTCTCTGTCTTACCTACCTATTTGATACAGTAGACCCTGTGACTCCTTTGGAGTTAGAAATTTATCCTTTTAAGAATCAAAATGATAAGATGTCCATACTACCCAAAGCAACCTATCAGATTTAATGCAATCCCCATCAACACACCAATGTCATATTTTGAAAGCTTTTTTAAAAAAACAGTACTTGGTTTCAGTATGAAACCAGAAAAAAAAAACCTGAATAGCTAATGTAATTTTAAGAAATAAAAGCAAATCTGGAGACATCACGTCACCACACTTTAGGTCTACAAGTATATAGTGATCACAACAACATGGTAGCACTACAAAAACAGATATATAGTCTCCAGGAAAGAAAAACACTAGTCTAGTGAGAGGGAGAGGAGAGGAGGGAGATGGGAAGAGGGAGGAAGGGAGAGTGATTGGCGGGATCTCACCTGTTGTGCACAATGTGAGGGTGTTCTGCACACCTCCCGAGATGGGCTCAACTACAACTTCAACTTTACTTAAGAATAAAAACAATGTAACCTAAACATTTGTACCCTCACATCAGTCTGAAATTTTAAAAAAACTGCATCCTTTTTTTGTCTTTCCTTGACAGATACAGATACTAGAATTACATGCCTTCTTTTTGGAAATAGAGGAGTAAATTAAAGGATAAATTCAAGAATGGATACAAGAAAAGATCAAGAGTTTGTGATATTGTGATAGAAGGTAAGTATAACTTATTCAAAATGCTTAGGACCAGATATATTGCAGAGGGTTTTTTTGTTTGTTTGTTCTTTGCTTGTTTTTATTTTTATTTATTTATTTTTTTCATTTTAGAGTATTTGTAGACAGATGATGAGGTGTCTTGGGGATGGGGCTCAAATTTAAACATGCTATTTACTTATATATTAAGTAGACCTTGTGTGTATATAAAGCCTAAGTGTCATTTTATATAATATTTTTAATCCTTTTGTGCATGAAATAGACTTTGTTTACACTGGACCACCAGAAAAGGAAAGTATTACTATCTCAGCCACACAGGTAGACAGTCTGTAGTTGTTTGAAATCACCATTATTACTGACTCTGAATTTATATGCTACCCATAAGCAATCATTTTCTTATATTTATTTATACTTGAGTATTTAATAATAATAAATATGACATACCATCCATAAAGTAAATAATACAGAGTTCAGGTAGTTAAGCAACATAACAGAGTCACTACAATACCTGTATCAGCTGTTAAGCAATAGCAACAATAAACAATGGAAGTCTCTACCTACCCATGTTGCGTCTTGACTAGAATGTTACCATAAACTACATTTTATTATTATAATTGGGTAGAATATCACAAGCAGTTGCAGAACCAGAAAGTGGGTCCTGTAGGGAGGAGGAGGTCCTCTGTTAGATGTTTTTTTAAAGACGTTCTTCTCGAGTCTTATGAACAGTGGAGTTCTCTCTAGAAGTCTCTCCTTGACTTTACAACCAGGCATGGTTTCTTACTCTGTTGTTCTGTCACACCTGCATGCTGCTGTAGTCCCTCCACAAGCCCATCACATATTTCCATTATGCCATCCATAGGCACGTTTTTCTGCATTATTTACAATGTCATCTTCATCCTTGTTTTCATAATCACTTTGATTAAAAATCATTTTGGCTATTACTCCATCCTTCAACAAATGAACAACTGGAACCTCGTTATCGGTGTTAAAATCTACAGCTATATGCACTTCCTCCAGCTTCCTCATGGATTCTGAGGGTATATTTTTCACATGCACAAAGAAGTAAGGCCTGATATTTTCCTTACTTGCTACATGGATTCTTTCAAAGCTACCACTTGGTCCATCTCATCACTAAACATAGTCGCAGGCCAGAGGTTGTGTGAGGCATGGAACCCTGTGCATTGTTTTCTAAGCAATAGCTACAGTATTTATGGCGTCATTTGTGCTCTTTGAAAAGCTTTCATACCATGCCTCCTTTCACTGCTACTGGCATGCTGTTCAAGAAAGTGTTTTTCTATTTATTCCTACTTGATTTAAGGATATCCTAGTCACATGACTGAATTAATAGCCATACTTAGGAAAAAATACATGGCACAAAAATTATTCTTGATAAGGATTTCAGCTGGAAGATGAGCAGAATAGTTGTCAAAGAATGACAACATCTTGCAGTTGCTTTCCAGCCTAGCTTCCCTGCAATGAGCATGAGCTGCTGGCACAAAATTCTGGTATTACCACTCAGAAAAGTTGTTCCTGGTGATGATCCACACAATTTTGTTAGTATAACAATGGACTGGTAAGATGCTCAGTCCTTGAAAATTATAAAGATACACACATTCTTTGTCTGTCACAGACAGTTTACCTTATGTGTGCCTGTAGCACGACCACATCCCAGCACAATTGTTTTGCCCTTGGCACCCTTAATTCCTGTGAGTTCTGTCTCCCCATCTATAGTCAGTGTCTTTCTTGGGCAAAACATATCAAACAGGAATCAGCATTGTAGACCTATTCAGGCATCAAATTTTTATCAGCCCTGACCTTGGAAAACTTGCCAATGAAATTTATCCACTGTTTTATGATCAGCAGATGTTTTATACCACATATATTTTTTAGAAAATCTGTGTCATATCTTTTCTTAAATTTCAGCAAGCAACGTATTAGATATTCAGTTCCCCTAAGTTTCTATTTTGTCAATGAGGAGTCTTTGTTTTACCATCAGCACACTACTAGCTGGCCTGTGTTCCCTGTGATCCTGAGGAATATACTCTTTAACTACATAACTGAGAACTTTGTTTTTAGTTTTACGAAGTGTTTTCTACTTTTTATTAATTTCTGATCATCACTTTCAAAATAAAACCACAACAGAGTCTCAATTATTTATTTTTATTTACAAATAGTATGGGGTGCATGATATTTGCATCCCATAATATTGTGTTTTTAGTTATGTGGATAGTGTTTATAATGCTTGTGTCAGGGATATAAGAGTGCCATTGCCCATGGAGTGGTCATTGTACCTGAAAGGAAAGCTTTCACCCACCTCTTCCTGCCTTCTCCCCTTTCCTTGATTTCCCCTGAGTTTTACTTCCCTCTGTGCACACATGTGCCCATGGGTTAGTTCTACTTGAACAATGAGTACATGGGTTTTTGTTTCTTCATTCATTAGATACTTCACTTAGGATAAAGGTCTCCAGTTCCATCAAAATTGTTGCAAAAGGCATTAATTTATCCTTTGTCATGGCTGAGTAGTGCTCCATGGGATATATATATATATATAATGTTGTTAATCCACACATGGATTGTTGAGTACCTGGGAAGATTCCACAACTTGACAATTGTAAATTGTGCTGTTGGAACCATTTGAATGGAGTGGTCCTTTTCAAAAAAAAAAAAAAAAATGGCTTCTTTTCCTGTGGGTAAATTCCCAGTAGAAGATGGTTGGGTCAATTGGTGGTGGGTCTACTTTCAGTTCTTTAAGGAACATTCACACTGTTTTCCATTGAGGTTGTACTAATTTGCAGTTCCAACAACAGTGTGTAAGTGTTCCTCTCCCTCTTCATCCACACCAGCATCTATCATTTTTGAACTTTTAACAAAAGCCATTCTAACTGGGGTAAGGTGATATCTCATTGGGATTTTTATTTGCAGTTCTCTGATGATTGGTGACACTGAGCATTTTTTCATAAATTTATTGGCCATTTGTTTATCTTCTTTTGAAAACCTTCTGTTCATGTTTTTTGCCTACTTGTTTGGGTTTTTTCTTGCTGACATGCTGATTGTTTGTAGACTCTTATTATTAGCCCTTTATTGGATGTATAGTTTGTGAATATTTTCTCCCATTCTGCATGATGTGTATTCGCTATGTTGATTATTTTATTGACTGTGCAGAAACTATTTAATTTAATCTAGTCCCTCTTATTTATTTTTTTGTTGCTCTAATTGTCATTGGGGTCTTAGTCATAATTTCTTGCCTGATATATAGATTATAAGGTGATCAGACGTCCCACTTTTGGTGGAGACAGTCCCAACTTTTAACAATTTGTCCTGTGTTCTGTAGCATTTTTAAAAAGTCCCAATTTTTGGAAAGAATGCATGACAAGCTAGGGAACGGTGGGAGAACCAGAAGGGAATAGACAGTTTTCAGCTGTCATGTTGCTATTTTGCCAGGATATGAGTTTTATATTATTTTTGTTAATTTTATAATGTTAAAATTTAATAATAACAAATAATTGTTGAGAACTAATTACCAATAACTGCTTATCAAAGTTCGCATTGTTGATCGGTTGTTAGAATTCAACCACCATTGTTTGGACTTAATGAACAATGGCATTTTTTGCCATTGGCAACCACAAAAACATTTTGTAACTGTCTCTCAGACAATACACATCACACTGCGTGCTAGTGCTAGTTAAACAAGTGATGTCAACAAATCAGCTATTCAGATAATTTAGGTAAATAATTTATCTACTTATTTCATGAATTTAACAGACAGTACTCATATTATTTATACATTTATAGTGGCAGCAAAAAGTCTAACGCAGGCCTTGAAAGTGACACTTATGACTTAAGAGGTATCATTATTAAAAATATATATTGATAAGGAAAAGGTTAAATCTTGGGCATCAGCAAAAATTACAATAGAGAACAAATGTTTAGAAATATTTCATCATTTTTAAACAAACCATGTTCCATACAATAATGCACTAAAAATTGTGGGATACACACTGTCCTTACCAGGAACTAATGCTGTGACTGAACATGTTTCTTCTACAGTAAGTAAAGTGTGAACATCAGAAAAATCACAATTAAGTGTTGAGACTTTGAAAGCCATTTTATGTGTGAAATATCATTTAACAAATTCATGTGAAAAATTTCATGACCTTTTAAACAACAACAGCAATCTACTAAAAAAAATTCACTCAAATGAGAAATATGCCAAAGAATAAAATAATACTATACATAATTTTTAATGTATTATATTTGTAAATTGTACTTATATTGAAATTAAAAAATATAT
>CAUYQV010082780.1:0-16767 GCA_963574575.1 Galagoides demidoff | reverse complement strand
ATGTACAGAGTAGTGTTTGATCTTGGCGATAGGATCATAGGCAGATGAACCAGAATAGTCCAAGGCCTAATAGGTCAGGGTTTTACCGAGTAATTTGTCTAATTTTTAATAGAGCTCTGAGCTGCCACAGGTCTAATTTTTTTTTGAGGCGGATCCTCAAGCTATCCCCCTGGGCAGAGTGCCATGGCAACACAGCTCACACCAACCTCCAACTCCTGGGCTCAAGCGAGTCTCCTGCCTCCGCCTCCCAAGTAGCTGGGACCACAGGCGCCCACCACAACGCCCGGCCATTTTTTTGTTGCAGCCATCATTGTTTGGCAGCCAGGCTGGGAATTCGAACCTGCCACCTTAGGTGTACGTGGCTGGCGCCTTAGCCGATTGAGCCACAGGCGCCGCCGAATAAATTTCAAATGCATCAATACAATGTGAAAATACCCAGTGTCTAAAATGTAAATATGATTACATTGATATGACTTTGTGAAAAATGAAAAACTATTAATACTAAGGACAGGAATAATCAGTGTTGCCAAAGGCTGGTAAAAAGAAGTTGACCACAAGATGACATGGAATAGACACAGGGAAGTGTTGAACTGGTTGAATACTTGTGGTGGTTTTCTCACATCTGAATGTTTTTCAAAACTTGCAGAACAATATGCTAAGCCTGGTGAACCTAATAAAATTAATACACAGTGAAATGTTTAAGAAAAAGCAAAGTCTCATGGGCAGATTTCTTTCTTTCATGGTTGATGTATAATCAAAGATTACACAAAATTCCAAAGAAGTGGAGTAATTCTAGTAAGAAAATAAATTCTTCAAATAAATTACCCCAAATGTACATGACTTCATTTACAAAATTAAGTAAAAGTAAATGGCATCATTTTTTAAGAATTTCTGTAGTTGTTACTCCTATGTGGGGGTGTGTGTGTTTATGTGAGTATGTGCATAAAGTAAGGAAATAGTTTGTGTCATAGCCAGGATACTCTTTCCTTCTCTGTGGTCACGCGTAAATTTATTTTTAATTTGACTGGTAAATGTTTGTGTTTCTTTTTTTCAATGAACAATATGTGTGGTACTTATCTTCTTTACCTGAAACATATAATTTATAAAAAGTTTAAAATAAAATAATAGATCATTATTAAGAACATTGAATTACGTTTACTTTAATCAGCAATTGTCTGATTTCTTTTCTGAATGTATTTATCTTCATTCGTTCTTTATGAGGTTTCTGTTTCTAGTCCTTATCTTAAACATTGCTATTGTTATTAAATTTTAAGCTTTTTAAATTTTGTGAAGGCAAAAAGTGGAAACCTAATAAACACATGTATATGTAAAAAAAAATTTAAAAACATTAAATTAGTTGCTTTAAATATATTATCTCATTTAATACTTAAAAAATGGACAGGAATCAGACAGGAAAATCTACATTCAGAATTAGACATTCTCATTTACTCTTTGTGATCTTTGATAAAATATTTAGTTGACTTCAATAAGCAAAATAATTTTTCAGTAAAGTAACAAATGTTAAACCAAATCTTTTTCCAAGATTTACTGAGAAAAGTGATTTTACCCTAAAAGAATAGCTGAGGTCTCTAATTACTTAACAAGTATTAATAATGCATTATTTATAGAAATTCTATTAAGCAATTAAATTCTTCTTTGACAAAGAATGAGGAAAATGATAATAAAAACTCATCCTTATTAAAATTATTTTCTGATTTTTAATATTAGTATGTTATTATAATGCATTACATTTAAATAACACATTTAACAGAAGAAATATTTTAGGCTGTGTAGTCATGAGATATTTGATGTGAATCAAATTTTGTTCAAATTAAAAAGAGATAATAATTTTAGGTATGAAATAGCTATTAATGTCAAATAATTCCTCAGGGAAATATGAACATATTAATAGAAATTACATTTTATGTCTATGGAAATCATGAAAAAAGTTGTCTTAGGTACTTTGTGGCTACATAGTTCTATATAGTTTTTGCTATCCCAGTGTTCCTCCTGGTCTAACATCTTTTTTCTTCTTTTATCTTATAAAATATAATATTATGAAACAACCAGGTAGAAGGAAATTACCCTACTGTTCATGGGAGAGACCATAGATTCCTTAAAAATATGTTCAAATTTATAGCTTTCATATGAAATCTATAATCTAATAATAGCCTAAGAACGGGGAGGGGGGAGAGAAAGGGGAGGGAGGAATGGGTGGAGGGAGGGTGATTGGAGGGATCACTTCTATGGTTTATCTTACAAGGGTACAAGTGAATCTTTCTAAGAGTAGAATATGAATGTCTTAACACAATAACTAAGAAAATTACATGAAGGCTATCTTAACCAGTTTGATGAAAATATTTCAAATTGTATATGAAAACACCACACTGTACCCCAGAATTGCATTAATGTACATAGTTATCATTTAATAAAAAAGAATAAGCTCACAAATATAACATTGTTCTATCCCATGTCCACTGTCCGTGGTTTAATCTTTAATCATTAAAGTTATCTAAAATAAGTTTAGCTGTAACATGCTGACCTAACTTGTGATTGATGAAAACTACTGGAAGTAATCAACTTCATTTTTATGTTGTTTACTGGAGTGATGTAAATATTACTGTTGTTTTCGAGTAGGTTAATTTTCCAAAAAAATGTCTTCATATTAAACACAAGGGGAAGTTTTATCACTAATAATCTGTCATAGTAGTTCTATGTTTTAAAAAATTTACTTGAATTTGTATCAAGGAGAAAACATTCCTACACCTATCAGTGAGAATGAAGAAACAATGGTCGGAATCATTGTAAAATGCTTTAAAAAAATTTTACTATACATATTTCCTACTAAGTTCTTGAATATAAATTTGTATACCTAGAAACACCAAGACTTCTCTCTATGGACAGTAACCCTATTTTCTAGACTCATCTTCTCATTTTATTAGTGAAACAATGCGCACTCTTTAATGAACTATTTCCTCTGATTTTCAAAGTAAAACAGCAGCATAAAGGTAGAAAAATCTCATTTTTACACAACAATTGTCACGTTAGAACATATTAGGCATTTATATTATTCTCTAATTTAACTCCATCAATAAACCTCTAAGATACGTAGGTGTCATTATTTTCCTCATATTTCAAATTAAGGGACTGAGATACAAAGAAGGTAAGAAACTTGACCAAGACATTAGTTTAACAAGTGGCAAAGTTGGACAATGAACCCCAACCACTCAACTATCAGAAGATTGGGTTTTAGCCTATGTATTGTGCTAAATTTTATCAGAAGAAATGATATTTCTACAACAAATTTTCAAGAATGATTTCTTGTTTCCTGAACTATAGTTCAGGTACCCATTGATTTCTTTTTTTTTAAAGATAACCCTTTTGCTATATTTTATGCTAAAGTAAAATAGCTATGTTCTATAGCCTGGGTTGTCACACTTATAGAAGATGAAAAAGTAATTATGCTTAGATTCACCTACAAACCCCTTGTGTAACCTAACACAGTATGATGCCTTTATTATTTGATATATGTATTGAAATGCTATATATAAAGAGACCATTACAGCAAGTAATTAGTAAAAATAATATCTCTTACCATGCTGATTAGTACTTTCTCTTTAGAAGTCAAGACACCAGTGACCTGAGCAAAATCTACCTACATAATAAGAGGTTTCAACATATAATGACAATAAATGCCTATCTCAGGAGTTAAGCCAATTAGCAGATAGTATCCAGGATAATGGAAATATGGCTGGTCATAGGCACTTTTTGACCCTTCTTTTTCATATTTTTCCTTTTTTAAAAGAAAGTTTTCCAGTAACAAGTTTGGGTAAAGCATACGAGTGATAATTGTGTATTCATTTCAAGTTTATTTGGTCAATTTAGGTGAAGTGCTTTTATTTAAGGTTAACATTGGGCTTTGAATATTTTATTAATTTAATTACCCTTTGCAGTGCTTAATTATATAAGCATTCCAAAATGTGTCTAGATATATATTTCCAGTGCTTTTTGTACTCTGAACATATTAAACCACTGTGGTTTTTTTTTTTTTAAAAAATACACGTGTTAATATATGTTCAACTTCATTTTCCTGGTGCATATCCTATTGCATATTTCTTGTCTGTTTTTACTTGCTTTTTAATTACAATCAAAATGTTATCTTTGACAAAGGAAAAAGCTTCAAAATTGATTTTAATTTATATTATATGCAGTGAAAGATTGTGACAGTACCAAATCGATTATCTGGATCTATAGTCATTATTAATCATCTTTGCATTGTTTTAATTTTTAAGCAATCAGGTTAATAACAAATTTTGAATACATGTGTGAAATTAAGGAAATTTTAGGAGTGTAAAACAAAACAAAAATATTTAAAAATAATGTATATGCTGAAATTATACAGAAGTTCTGCCTAATTTGAGTACAAATAGGTAACGGGGGTAATACGATTGACTATAAAGCAATATCAGATACTTCTGAATCAAGTGCTTTTCATTTCCTTGGCTTTTTACTAGATAATTAAAATTCTTCATCAGTTTCTTTACCCTTTATCACAGGCTCTTTTTATTTCACAGGCCATTTCCTCAACTTCATGGTGTTTTTCATCTAGTGGTTTATAACAAATTCCCAAAATAAATTTGGATCCATTGTAACATCCAATTTCTTGCCACAGTGAGCCTGACCTATCCTATTCTCACTTATTCTGCTCAGCTATGTTATTTGCAACCTTTCCACTTCCAGTGTTAAAAATGGATATAAGAGAGAATGCCCTATAAATGGCATATTAAGAATAAAGTGATGAATTGAAATGATATGAAAAATATCAAGTTCCAAATACGAAGGATAAATGTTAATGAGTGAAACATGAGATAAAATACCATAAAATTTCACATAAATCCAACTTGTTCTTGCACTTTTTGCTCTTAAAGTGTATCATTTACCAATGCAGAGAGGAGGTCACTGGTTCAGGAGTACTAAATGGTCAGTATGAACAATAGTCAATAACAAACTCAATCTATTATGCCGTCTCACCAATAAAACATGGATTGGTACTTATTCATTGATTGAATGCCTTAATATTTTACTACATATAAATATATAATGTTTATTTCTAACTACACAGGCTTATGTATATATGCAGAAACTTGTCACATCTCCTTCAGAATATAGAACTTATTCCACAAAACATGAAAATTCAAGAATAATAAAGAATAGATCTATGGTACATCATGTTGACTACAGTTAATAATACATTGTATACCTGAAAACTACTCCAATGTAAATTTTAAGTGATCTTACCAAAAAACATGATGTTAATACATTTGTTTAATAGCTTGATTTAGCCATTCCACAATGTACACATATATCAAAATATCATTCTACTCACCATTAATATTGTAGAACTGCCATGGTTGACTGCCTCCCTACATTGACCACCTCCTTAAGTTGACCTAATTTTCATAGACTAGACATAAACCATGTGTATCTATCAATACAGCAGGACTAGTTCCTTATGTTGACAACCTCCGTATATTAACCAGTTTGTTACAGCCCCATGGGTCGTCAACTTGAAGAGGTTCTACTGTACCGACAGCTTTTATTTTTCAATTAAAAAATAAAAAATAGAGATGAAGTTTGTCATTTTACACAATAACAGAGAAAAGAGAAGCAGAACAGAATTTCTAGATTCTGAGTGATTTCGATTATTGACTGAATGTTTCTTTGTCTAGATCATTCCCTACCTGTACTTGAACAGGGATAGTCACAGATTTCTTGTTGGTCTCATTGAACCATATTTTATTAATATAATTTGGCTCACAACCATGTTTATTTTCATCTCGAGGTAGTGCAATTCTTTTTCTAAGGAAAATAGAACTTACTCATTATGACTTTCCTGAGTGAGAAGAGGTTAGTAGCAATTGAGGAAGAACACTTCATGTGTTATAATCTATGACTCTTCTTGCAATCTGGAAATTGAAGAGCCCATAGAAAAAGGAATGAAGAGGACAGCTGAAACCATAGTCACTAATCCAATGAATTTTGCCTGCTTTCTCCTTCCATCTTTTCACTCTTGGGTCTTTTGCAGTAAGGGTCAATCTCACTAGCTAGCTCTGTTTCGTGATCTCTGCAAATCAACATACAGGTCTTTTTAATTTTAAAAAAGATACCTACCACCACATGGTAAAAAAAGAAATGATAATAAAGCATAATGAAGTGAGAAAGTTTCTGTGTCAGTCATGTCATGAGATGTTATGCCGTGACAACAGCCTTTCCGATCTCACTGAGTTAATACCTAGGTAAATCTCCTTGCAAATTTATGTGGTCATCAGACCAACCATCTTTTATGAGCCAGGATGAAAGAGTGAAAGAAAGATTCAAAACATCTAGCAATTAATTATTCCTGTCTGGAAGTAACAGTATGTCATTTCTACTAACATTTTCTTAGTCAAGGATCATATAAGAATGCTGACTCCAGGGAGAAGGTCAGTAAAATATTACTTTGTGTCCTATACAGAAAGGAACCAGAAATAATTTCTGCTGTAATTCTAGCTTTAAAATATCCTTAATCTGCAGTGCCTGAATATATCTTAACATAATAAAAGGAAGTTACAACTATGAGGTGTCACATGTTATTATCAAATAATATGGTCTGAGTGAGGAAGAACAGGTATGGCTAGAATGCTTGGCTACAGCTAGAATAGAAAAGTGGTGTGTGTGTGTTTGTGTGTGTGTGCGTGCATGTGTAAAAGGCAGTCATGTACCACATGTTTTCATTAATGATGGACCACAAATACAATAGTGATCTCATAAGATTAAGGTACTGTACTATTATTGTACCTTATGCTTGTTTAGCTGTTTACATACACAAATACTATAGACATTGTGTTACAACTGTCTATGTTTTTCACTGTTTCAATAGGCTGCAGCCTATTATTTGCTTCCCAATGGGGACTGCTAGGAGCAATAGCTTGTACCATACAGCCTAGACTGGGAGTGGGCTATTCCCTCAAGGTTTGTGTAACACTTTCTATGATGTACATACAACAGCAGAATGCTTAACCATGTGTGTTTCAGATGTGTCATATGCTAAGTGACACATGCTGGTGTGTAAACTCATGCACACATAAATATGTAGAGAGAGAGATTAAATATATGTATATATATACATACATACATATATGTATATATTCAGGCATACCTCATTTATTATACTTTAGTTTGTTTTCTAGATATTAAATTTTTTCTTTACAAATTGAAGGAATGTGGCAAGCCTATGTAAAGCAAGTTCATTTGTAACTTTTCCTTTAATAGCATGTGCTCACTTCATGTTTTTGTGTCACAGTTTGGTAATTCCTGGAAACTTTTCCGTTATTATTTATATCTGTTATGGAGATCTGTGACCAGTGATCTTTGAAATTACTCTTATAATTATTTTGAGGTGCTATCAACCATGCTCATATAAGATGATGAATGTAATCAATAAATGTATGTGTTCTGATTGCTCCGCTTACTAGCCACTCCCCCTTTCCACAGGCCTTCCCGTTTCCTGAGACAAAACACTTTTGCCTAAGTTAGGCAATTAGTAACCACATAAGGTCTCTAAATGTCCAGTGAAAGGGAGAGTTGCAAACTTTCACTTTAAATCAAAAGCTAGAAATGATGAAGCTTAGGGAAGAAGGCATGTTGAAAGCTGAGATAGACTGAAAGCTGGGCTATTGCACAAAACCGTTGGTCAAGTTGTGAATGCAAAGGAAAAATACTTCAAAGAAATATAAAGTGCTACTCCAGTGAACACTCAAATGATAAGGAAGCAAAACATCCTTATTTCTGATATGTAGAAATATTGAGTGGTCTGTAAAGAAGATTAAACCAGCCACAGAGCGAAGGCCTAATTCAGAGCAAATTCTTAACTTTCTTTAATTCTATGAAACTGAGAAAGGTTAGGAAAATGCAGAGAAAAAGTTCAAAACTAGCAAAGATTTGTTCAGGAGATTGAAAAAAAAATTCTCTGTACATAAAAGTTTAAGTGCTGATGTAGAAGCTGCAGTAACTTATACAGATGATCTAGCTGAGATCATTGATGAAGGTGGCAACCCTAAGCAAGAGTTTTTCCAGTAAATGAAAAAGCTTTATACAAGGAGAAGATGTGATCTAAGACTTTCATCACTAGAGAGGAGAAGTAAATGCTCCACCTTCAAGTTAAAAAGGAAAGGTTGGCTCTTACTGGGACTAATGCAGCTGATGGCTTTAAGGTAAATTAGAATGGTGTATGAGCATTTATCTGAAAGCCATCAGCTACATTCAGTCCTAACAAGAGAGTCAACATCTAGAACCCTTAAGAATTATACTGAACTTACTCTATCTTTGCTCTGTAAAGGAAAAACAAAGTCTAGACAATAGGCTGTTTTCAGCATGGTTTACTGAAAATTTTAAGCCTATGGTTAAAACCTACTGCTTAGAATAAAATATCCCTATTAAAATATCAGTGTTACTGCTCATTGACACAGGGCCTGGTCATGTATGCACTCCAATGAAGATGTAAGGAATTGTTTTCATGCCTGCTAAAACAACATTCATGCTCCAGCTTGTGGTTCACAGAGTAATTCTGAGTATCACGTCTTAATATTTAGAAAATATAATACATTTCCTGAGGCTGTGGCTGCCGTAGATAGTGATTCCTCTGATAGATCTCAACAGAGTAAATTGAAAACTTTCTGGGAAGTATCCACTAGGGACATTCACGATTCATAGGAAGAGGCCAGACTAGCAACATTAACAGGAGTTAGTAAGAAGTTGATTACAACCCTCCTGAATTGCTTTAAAGGATTCATGACTTTAGTGGAGGAAATAATTGCAGATGTGGTGGAAATAACAACAGAGCCAGAATAAGAAGTCCAAAGATACTTGAATTGTTATAATCTCATGATAAAACTGGAATGAATAGGGACTTACTTCTTAGGGGTTTGCCAAGAAAGTAGTTTAATGGGACAGACTCTGCTTTTAATGAAGATGTGAACATTGTTCAAATGCCAATAAAAGCTTTACAATACACATATGTTACATAAAGTTAGTCGATAAAGTGTGGCAGGGTTTGAGAGGGCTATCAAATGGCATCACAGTCTACACAGAAATTTTCTGTGAAAAGGGAGAGTCCATTAATCTGTTAAACTTCACTGTTCTTTTATTTTAAGAAATTGCTGCAACCTCCACAATGTTCAGCAACCCAGTACCCTGATCAGTCAGTAGCCATCAGTATGGAGGCAAGATCCTCCCTACCAGAAAACCCAGCAAACACACTCACTGAAAGCTCAGAGGATCATTAGCATTTTTACTAGTAAAATATTATTAATTAATGTAGGTAAATGTGTTTTTTAGACATAATATTATCGCATACTTAATAGACTACAGTCTAGTATAAACATAATTTTTTCATACATGGGGAAAAATTTCTGTGACTCACTTTATTGCGATTTTTGCAGTAGTCTGAAACTGAACTTGCAATATGTGTGTGTGTGTATGTGTATACATATACCATATACATATACACGGAAGGTGCCCAAAACGCGTACACACATTTTAAGAGATATTTTCTATTTATTACTTTTAGAAGTTGAATTGAACTGTAGTAGCAGTCATTGCTACTTTGACAGTCATTTGCTAGGATGTCAAACTGTACTATGACATTTATGCAAAAGATGGCATTAATCAAATGACTGCTAGTGTCACCATGCAACAAGCAGCACATCAAAGAAAATGGCGAAAGCACAATTGTAGTTGAAGGAGCATGGTACTGTTTCAAGCGGTGTTTGAAATCCTAGAACACTTTGGAAATACAACAGAGGCCTGATTATGCAACAGAAACTCCAGCATGCCTAACCATTGCATGCTTTCTTTGTAAGTTTGAAACGCAAGGGAAGAAATTGAAATGGCATGCGCAGTGGATACAAATGGCAATGGCATGAGCAATGTTGATCATCATTGGAAGTGTGTAGACGCTGATAGTAACCACTCTGAGCACCCCTTGTAATTGCAGAAGTCAAATGTGACTTGTATTTATCTATTGTTGATGTTATATATTGAGTATTGCAATTTTAATACATATTTTTTCCTTTTTAAAATGTGTATATATATATATACATATATATATATATATATATATATGTGCACCCTGTATGTATGTGTGTATCACATATCAGTAATGTACTATGTTCCAGGAGTAAATTAGTAAACTGGTAAATGTGACCATGGAAATTGCTATGCTTATAGAGCTCATCCAAGTGAGGGATAAATCTGAGAATTAAGTTCATGAATTTATCCTAGAAAAAGTGCTTTGAAGGGTGAACTAAGCACTGCCATAGGTGCCTAGCTTCCCAGGGGAGTACTTTGAAGGTGATGATGGTGAGATGCAGCCATGAGTTGTGTATTTTCTAGGATGAGTTTGAGAACTCAACTGTCAGACTTCACATACATGTCACATATGTCACATGCCAGACTAAGTGGGTTAGAGATTCTTTTTTCAAAGTTTTTTATGGGTGAACTATACTGGCTTTACGTGAGGTAGATGACAAAATAGGGATGATTTTAGCCCTTGTAAGGTGATAAAGTATGTTGAACAGCCGGATCTGGTGACATAAGCTAGTTCTACAAGTTATTTTAAGGTAATCAGAACAATTTATTACACATTTTGTATCTATGTAAACAAGTGTTTGCACAGGGCAGGAGAAAGGACAGCTCTCCTTGTCAAAGAAGTTATTCAAGTTCAAAAGAGGTACTTTTCTGTTTTAATTCTGCCTGATAAACTTGAGGTGTGCCCTTTGCCACCCTCCTGGAGGAAAGGTGGAGGCATCGGAGTGAAGAGTGTTAGTAACCTCATAAGCTGCCCATGATGACTGCTCTAAATATCGTGTATTATTATACAGGATGATTCTTCCACATTTTATTGATCTATTTTTCTAGTAAAGGTTGACTTATTTGCTTTCCTATGTCCCTGCTT
Source organism: Galagoides demidoff (assembly GCA_963574575.1). Taxonomy (NCBI): domain Eukaryota; kingdom Metazoa; phylum Chordata; class Mammalia; order Primates; family Galagidae; genus Galagoides; species Galagoides demidoff. Next base: position 5,774 of record CAUYQV010082780.1, on the reverse strand, counting down.
ACCTATGTGCATATATACACACATACACAAAAACATGTTTTTGTGTGGCTGATATTTTTGTAAATGTCCTTTATACACTTTGGATGAACTGTAGCAGAATTATAAAAATAGCTTAATGGTTTCAGTGAGAAAGGGAAATGCCAATGCAAATACAAAGTCAATTCGGTTCATGAACTCATCCTAGAAAAAGTGCTGCCTAACATCATAGTTGAGTATCACTATGGTCACCTTCAAACTACTCCCCTTGGGAAGCCATGCACCAGTGTCAGTGCTTAGTTCACGCTTCAAAGCACCTCATCTAGGATGAGTTCACAAACTTAATTGTTCAACCTTGTATAAGACAGCACCTCCTCTTGTTTTAAGGGAGAAAAAATGAGCTTTCAAATAAGCCTCTAACAGAAAGCTTCTGGCAGAAAACCTGGCAAAACTCTAGAATCTTTCCTTGGGAAAAATTTGCAATTAAAAAAAAAAAAATTGGCTCGGCGCCTGTGGCTCAATCGGCTAAGGCACCAGCCACATACACCTAAGGTGGCAGGTTTGAATCCCCAGCCCGGGCCCGTCAAACAACAATGATGGTTGCAACCAAAAAAAAAAAATGGCTGGGCGTTGTGGCGGGAGACTCGCTTGAGCCCAGGAGTTGGAGGTTGCTATGAGCTGTGATGCCATGGCACTCTACCCAGGGGGATAGCTTGAGGCTCCGTCTCAAAAAAAAAAAAAAAAAATTTTAGGATGGAAACTTCTCATTTTAAACCCAAGGTAGAGTTTAAGCATTAGGATTTTGGAGGCAGGATAGGTGCTACTGGTAGTTTTCCCCAGGTGAGATCACTCCTTGCTCTTGAACCCCCTCTTTAATCAAGGCCCCCTGGGGCACTTTGTCTCAGCTGCCTTCTAACAGATGGCTTACAGCAGGAGAAGATTTAGGAGACTCTGACTCTTCATTTGTGCTGTACTTTGGGATATGTGAACAAGAGCCTGGAGAATATATGGGCTTTTGTGCCTGCCACTGGCCATGTGATTTATAATCCTATTACCTACTTAATTAGTCACAACCACAGCATTGGCTTTGGGAGGGAGTTTTCAACCTGTTCAAATATAATAAAACCATATGGTAGTTACAGAAAATACAAAAGGGGGAGGGTATATAGGTCACATCTCAGGATGGCAAGCTCATTCTATCTGTAGGACTCAGATAGTGTAGCAAGCCCTATACCACAGCTTACTTGGCTGGCAATAGCCAAACACAGCAGCCACCCCAAGTATTAAGCAATTCTACATTCTCTAGAATATGCAAGTCTATGGAGTGAGACTAAGGCCTTTTGACCAGGAGAATTATTAGGGATAATAGCAAAATTAGAGGATGGTGATGACCTTTTCTGTTGGAGGAAAAATGCAATGATAGAACAAGGACATAGTGACGATAATAACACCCAAAGTGGCCTCAATGATACAAGAAACAAAATGTGGAAGGATAATACTGTGGCTTCTCTACTTATATTGCCTTCCAACCTCTACCCCTACTACCGTTTGAAACAGGAGAATCACAACTTATTTAGGTTTCTTTTCTCTGGGAGTTCTCTCTGTTGTTTTGTTTGAAGAGAGAAAAATATACTCACACATACCTGTGACTACAAATATTATTTAATTCTGAATTAATTGCTGATGATGTTGGTAAGAAATTAAAGGGGTCATCCAAATTATCATTTCTACCTGTTTTCAAGCCTGAGCCACACTGTGTCATTTGTCATCACATTCCTCTTGGCTTTCCTTTTTCAAAACCAACTTTGTTCATTCTTAATGTGTTATATCTGTTTCCTTATTCTTTTCAAAATTTTTAAATTGAATGTTTAACTGATTTTATTTCCAACATTCATTCATTTGTCTTTGCAGCTGTTTATTGAAGTATTCATGTGGTATTTCTTTTTCCATTCTTGAGCTACTCCACTTAGTAGAATAGTCTCCAGCTCCATCTAGGTTGTTACAAAAGATACTAGATTGTCATCTTTTTTATAGCTAAATAGTATTCATGGTATACAAATACCACATTTTATGGATCCCTTCATGGATTGGAAACTTGGGTTGCTTCCACATCTGTGCAGTTGTGAATTGTGCTGCTATAAATGTTCAAATAAAAATGTCTTTTCATAAAATTTGTTTATTTTCCCCTCTTTGGGTAAATATCTAGTAGTGAGGTTGCAGGATCAAAGAATAAGTCTACTTAAAGTTCTTTGAAGAATCTCCACACTACTTTGCAAAAAGGTAGAACTAGTTTGCAGAGCCTCCAACAGTGTCTGAGATTTCTCTCTCTCTGCATCCAGGCCAGCGTCTGTTGCTTTGAGACCTTATGATGTGAGCCCTTCACATTAACAGGGGTTACGTGTTATCTTAATATAGTTTTGATTTGCATTTCCCTGGTGATTAGAGACACTGAGCTTTTTTTATGTGTTGTTTGACCATTAGTCTATCTGCCTTAGAAGAATTTCTATTCACGTCTTTTGCTCACTTTCAAATTAATGGGATCATTTGATCTTCTTGATTTACTTGAATTCTTTACAGATTCTGGTTATCAGTCCTTCATCAGATGTGTGGTTTGCACATATTTTCTCCTATAGTGTAGGCTGTCTATTTTATTGATTGTGCCCTTGACTGTGCAGAAACATTTTTAACTTGATCAGGTGCCATTTATTTATTTTTATTACTGCTGTGATTGCTTTTGGGTTTTCTTTTCTTTTATTTTCTTTTTTTTTTTTTTCAGTTTTGGGCTGGGGCTGGGTTTGAACCCACCACCTCAGGTATATGGAGCCAGTGCCCTACTCCTTTGAGCCACAGGTGCCACCCTGCTTTTGGGTTTTCTTCATAAATTCCTTGCCTAGGCTGATCTCTATAAGAGTTTTTCTAACATGTTCTTCTATGATTTTTATAGTTTCATGTCTTAGGTTTGAGGCTTACTATTGATTGTGAATTAATTTTTCTGAGTGATGAGAGGCACGGGTCCTGTTCCAGTCTTTTACATGAAGCTATCCAATTTTCTCAGCATTATTTATTGAATATGGATTCTTTTCTCCAATGTAAGCTTTTGTTTGCTTTGCCAGAGATCAGATGGGAATATGAGGGTGGTTTTACATCCAGGTTCTCTGTCCTGATCCATAAGTCCATGTCTTTATCTATATTTATGCTAATACCATGTTGTTCTGACTACTACAGCATTTTAGTAGAGCCTGATGTCTGGTAATGTAATGCTTCCAGATTTGTTCTTATTATGTAAGATTTTATTGGCTACTTTAAGTCTTTTCTGATTCTATATGGAGTATAGAGCTATATTTTCAAGATATGTGAAATATGACATTAGAATTTTAATGGAAAATGCATTGAATATGTAAATCACTTTGGGTAGTACAGATTAACAATGTTGGTTCCACTGATCCATGATCAGGATATATAAATACTTGAGCTCAAAGAAGAGTGAAGCTCAAGTAATTTAACATACTGACTGCATTGTGCAACCAGTATCCTAGATCAAAAATTATAGTATAGTAAAAGGTACAGAATACCTTTATGGTTCCTTTCAGTTTCTACTCTATTCCAAACTATCATTCTGTAGGGAACACTACAACTACAACTTTTTACATTTTGCTTGTTTCACTTCAGATCTGTCCATATTGCATGTGGTGCAGATTATTCATTCTTATTGTTGAAGAGTATCACAACATATGTGTATACTGTAATTTATTTTTCATTCTAATATTTTGGATATTTGGATAGTATCAAGATTTTGATCAATTAAAATAGTGCTGTGATGAACATTCTAGTATAAATCTTACAATTTTTTTTTTTTGAGACAGAGTCTCAAACTATTGCCCTGGATAGGGTCTCGTGATGTCACAGCTCACAGCAAACTCAAACACTTGGGCTTAAGCGATTCTCTTGCCTCAACCTCCCAAGTAGCTGGGACTATAGGCGGCCTGCCACAACACCCAGCTACTTTAATTATTGTTGTTGTTGCAGGTGTCATTGTTATTTTAGCTGGCCTCAGCCAGGTTCGAACCTGCCAGTCTCGGTGTGTGTCCTACCAACTGAGCCATGGACACTGCCCTAAATCTTACAATTTTAAGACATGTTGTCATTTATGTCTATTTTTTTCCTTTATTCCATGGTCCATTTTTAATACACCAAGTATATTCTCTATTTACAATACATAGAATTCCATAAATGCACTTATTTTTCAGAATTATCCACATAAGCCTGGACAACTCCTTGTTTTTGTTAATTAATTCACAGCAAAGAATACCAATTATCAGAGGTTACACATCACAGAGTTCATAGACATTAGCAGTGAAAAGAATACTACAGACAATAATTTCATTTTATTCTTCCTGAAAGTTATAGGAAACATTGCATTTGCTATTAATGTGCATTCCAGTATAGAAAATCTTTGATTTAATAGCCATGACCTACAATCTAGTTCCATTTGATGAATATCCCTATAGCCTTTTTCTCTTGAGTTTAATAGTCATCTCCATAAGTAGTCAATAAATTAGATCTCAAGATATAAGCAAATGGAGAATTTATTTGTAGCATACCCTACTTTAGGTTGGGAGAGTCTCCATAAGTTCATTGCCCTTGGTTTTAATTAATGTTGCCCCCAAGTAATATAACTTAATATCAGACCTGTAAGATGCATCCTTCAAACCACAATACCCTACTGGCTAACTAAATTTATTTAATGATGTTCATCCTTGTGAATTGATTAAAATTGCATTGTATATCATGCAGTTCGGACTTTTTCTTACTCTTTATCTTTCCCTTACTAAGCCTGCATCTTCATTTCTGGGTACAATCAGCCTCCTGTTCTTGAATTTCCTCATATGTTCCTTTTGTTGATATTTTAGAAACTAAGATGTGATACTTATGTCAAAGTTCAAAGTCAAAGTAATAGAAATGTGATCTCCCCACTTTTTAATGCATTATCTTCTGAGATAATATTCTTAAGATAATTGTAAATTAGGAATGTTCTTCCCTGAGATGTCTATGTCAAGCCTACCTGTAATTCTCCCAAACAGCAGAATGAACACGTATTCTTAAATGTATGGAAGGAGAAGAAACTAGCACTTGGGAGACAAACCCTTATGGTAAAAATTATTTTGTGCAGGGAATGTGATTGGCATGTCACATTCCTGACCTTGATCACCTTTTAGTGAGTTGTGGCTCATAAAATATAAGGTAAATAAGACTGCAAAAGTTATTTCGTTCTCAAAGAGTAAAAGTAAGCTAAAACAACATCGTCTCAATAATGAACTCATGCAAACACTTCCAGATTTTATAAGTGGGATTGTGTTGTGTCATTAATCTAAAATCCTACAGTTTTATTTCTTAGATTCCCCAAAATATGAATTTGGAATTCATGGTTTTAACTGAAAAAAATAGAAACTATGTATAAACTGTACACGAACACTGCACTTGGTTTAAAATTGAATACTCAATCCTCATCATGAAATTTATAATATAACAATAGATTGAGGCAACTATAAAGAATTAATTTGGGCTCAGCGCCTGTGGCTCAAGTGACTAAGGTGCCAGCCACGTACACCTAAGGTGGTGGGTTTGAATCCCCAGCCTGGGCCTGCTAAACAACAATGATGGCTGCAACCAAAAAATAGCCGGGCATTGTGGCGGGCGCCTGTGGTCCCAGCTACTTGGGAGGCTGAGACAGGAGACTCTCTTGAGCCCAGGAGTTGGGGGTTGCTGTGAGCTGGAATGCCATGGCACTCTACCCAGGG
>CAUYQV010082775.1:0-14216 GCA_963574575.1 Galagoides demidoff | reverse complement strand
AGTGGAAAAACAAATGATCTTTTTTTCCAAAATTAAATTATGTTATTTGCATTGCTATCTACTTAACATACTAATTAGGATGGCAACGCTCTTAAAAATGTAGAATACATACATCTTTCCAAAAGGAACGTATTAGTTTGCATTCCCACCAGCAGTGTAGGAGTGTTCCCTTTTTTTTCACAACCACGCCAGGATCTCTGGTTTTGGGATTTTGTGATGTGGGCTAATCTTACTGGAGTTAGATGATATCTCAAAGTAGTTTTGATTTGCATTTCACTGATGATTAAGGATGGTGATCATTTTTTCATGCATCTGTAGGCTGTGTGCCTGTTTTCATCAGAGAAGTTTCTCTTCAACTCCCTTACCCACCCTGAGATGGGATCACTTGTTCTTTTCTTGCTAATATGCTTGAGTTCTCTGTGGATTCTGGTTATTAAACCTTTGTCAGAGACATAACCTGCAAATATCTTCTCCCATTCTGAGGGCTGTCTGCTTGCCTTACTTACTGTGTTCTTGGCTGTGCAGAAGCTCTTTAGTTTGATCAGGTCTCAATAGTGTATTTTTGATGTTGCTTCAATTGCCCAGGGTGTTCTCCTCATAAAATGTTCGCCCAGGCTGATTTCTTCAAGTGTTTTCCCTACACTTTCTTCTAGTATTTTTATGGTTTCATGTCTTAAGTTTAAATCTTTAATCCAGTGAGAGTCTAATTTATTTAATGTTGAAAGGTGTGGGTCCAGTTTCAGTCTTCTACAGGTTGCTAGCCAGTTCGCCCAGCACCATTTGTTAAATAGGGAATCTTTTCCCCACTCAATGTTTTTAATTGGCTTGTCAAAGATCAAATAAGGGTAAGTAGCTGGGTTCATCTCTTAGTTATCTATTCTGTTCCATGCATCTACCTGTCTGTTTTTGTGCCAGTACCATGCTGTTTTGATCACTATAGATTTATAGTATAGTCTGAGGTCTGGTAGTGTAATTCCTCCTGCTTTGTTTTTATTTCTGAGTAATGTCTTGGCTGTTAATGTTTTTTCTGACTCCATATAAAACAAAGTATTTTTTTAGAGATATTTAAAGTATGATAGTGGAGCTTTAATAGGGATTGCATTACAATTGTATATTGCTTTGAGTAGTATGGACATTTTAACTATATTGATTCTTCCCAGCCATGAGCATGGTATGTTTTTCCATTTGTTAACATTTTCACCTATTTCTTTCCTTAGAGTTTCATAGTTCTCTTTATCGGGATTTTTCACGTCCTTTGTCAGGTAAACTCCCAAGTATTTCATCTTCTTTGGCACTACTGTGAATGGAATAGAGTCCTTGGCTATTTTTTCAGCTTGACTGTTGTTGGTATATATAAAGGCTATAGATTTATGAGTGTTGATTCTGTAACTTGAGACACTGCTGTATTCCTTGATCACTTCTAAGAGTTCTGTAGTAGAATTCCTGGTGTTTTCCAGATATAAAATCGTATCATTTGCAAAGAGTAAAAGTTTGATCTCTTCTGACCTGATATGGATACCCTTGATTGCCTTTTCTTCCCTAATTGTGATGGCTAAGACTTCCATTACAATGTTAAAAATCAGTGGAGACAATGAGCAACCTTGCCTGGTTTCTGATCTGAGTGGAAATGATTTAAATTTAACTCCATTCAATATAATATTGGCTGTGGGTTTGCTGTAGATGGCTTTTATCAGTTTAAAAAAAATGTCCCTTCTATACCAATTTTCTTAAGTGTTCTTATCATGAATCAACAGTAATCAACTAGTGTTATGATCACATTTAGAAATCTAAAAAGAGACCTGCCATTCGATCCTACAATTCTTCTACTAGGTATATATCCAGAAGACCAAAAATCACATTATAATAAAGACATATGTACCAGAATGTTTATTGCAGCCCAATTCATAATTGCTATGTCATGGAAGAAGCTCAAGTGCCCATTGACCCATGAATGGATCAATAAATTGTGGTATATGTATACCATGGAATATTATACAGCCTTAAAGAAAGATGGAGACTTTACTCCTTCATGTTTACATGGATGGAGCTGGAACATACTCTTCTTAGCAAAGTATCTCAAGAATGAGAGAAAAAGTATCCAATGTACTCAGTCTTACTATGAAACTAACTTATAGCTTTCTTATGAAAACTATAATCCAATTATAGCCCAAGTAGAAGGGGAAAGGGAAGAGGGAGAGGAGGGAAGGGGAGAGGATGGGTGGAGGAAGAGTAATAGGTGGGACCACACCTATGGTACATCTTACAAGGGTACATGTGAAATTTACTAGGTGCAGAATATAAATGTCTTAACAAAATAACTAAGAAAATGCCATGAAGGCTATGTTAATCAGTTTGATGAAAATATTTCAAATTGGGTATAAAACCAGCACATTGTATCCCACAATTGCATTAATGTACACAATTATAATTTAACTAAAAAATAAATAAAAAGATAAAAATGTAGAATACATAACATAGTAAGTAAGATATATAACAGAATAAATAACTAGGTAAATTTAAGGAACAGTTACTAAAAAGAAAACCTTAAAAACTGATAAGATCAGAAAGTTCTGTGAAAAAATCAACATGATGTTGAGCTAACAAAGTAGGAAAATTATATACGGACCTCAGTTGAGTACGTATGTGAGTTATATCAAAGCATTTTCAATAAGTAATAAAATACACAATAGAAACAACAAAAGTCACAATTTCATCAACTAAGAAAGTCCTGCTCTTTAAAGCTGATTGTGAATAAATTTTTCTTCTCTGTTGCCATCAGATGTTTGGACATTTAATTAATCACTATCGGAGTAGCACACGTCCCAGCAAAATTTCTACATAAAAGGATTTAAAGACCAAAGAGATGAGGATTGTGGAGAAAACTACTGTTGGCCAGTGGGTTTTTTTCTTTTTTTAGAGACAGAGTCTCACTTTATAGCCCTTGGTAGAGTGCTGTAGCATCACAGCTCACAGCAACCTCCAACTCCTGGGCTTAGGTGATCCTCTTGCCTCAGCCTCCCGAGTAGGTGGGATGGCCAGTGATTTTAAATACACAATGAAACACCAAATTTTTGTTGAAGTATTGACTGAAGCATGAAATTATCAGGCAGATTTATATTTCCTGGTACAGTTTTATTTTAATAGAACGTCTCTGAATGTAAAAAAAAAAAAAAAAGAAAGTAAAAATAAAATGTTGAATCAATGAGCATAAATTAGGCCACTTCCCAGAACTAACTTCCTGATGCCTAACTGCCCTACTCACGAAGGCATAACTACATGATGACCTAATCTGAAAACTGAGAAAGGTTCTGAAGCTCTTGATACTGACTCGTACCTGTTATCTATTTTTTCAATCAGCAGGTAATACTAATTTTAATTCTATTCTAAGTTTAATTCCATTCAACAAATAGTTCTTTGGCATTTACGATATGTAAGATATTGTAGATGTTGAGAGAGTGTGAAAAACTCTTACATACATTTTGTGATACACATAAAATTTAGCCTTTATTCCCTACTACAATCCTGTAAGAGAGCTACTGTTCATTCTATTTTAATGGTGAAGAAGTTGAACCTTAAGAAATTAAGTAGCAGCCTCTCAGAAAGAGGCATGTTTCAGATTTAATTCATGCTCTTAAATCCTAATTCCCAGCTACCACCCACACTAGTAATTCCAGACCCTAGCACTTCCATGAGCAGGAGACTGGTCCTTCATTCATTTAATAGTATTGAGACTCTATGATGTGTCAGCATGTTAGGGATCTACTCAATCAGCAGGAGTCCTAGAACACACAGATATAAGAAGACATTAAGCTGAGCAGACGTTTCTTTAATTACTTAAGAAAATAACAAATGCCTGTATATGTTACAAAATTTAAAGTACCAAACAATAAACATTGATACTCCCTCCCTATCTGGTCCTCATGTCCTAAAAGGAAGCTTTCCCTGAAGCAAACACTCTTACCAATTTTATTGGTATCCTTCCAGAAATAGTCTAGGTAAATACAAATGTATGCAGTTTTTTACGTGAATGGCATTATTCTAATAGTACAGTTCAGAAGCCTGATGTTTGCATTTGCACTGTATTTTATAGCGTATCATTTAACACAGAGATCAGCTGTGTTGTATTCCAGTGCATGGATGTACCGTTATTTATGTGACCCGATCCTTACCAATGAACACAGTTCTCTCCCATCTCTTTCTCTTACAAATTTGATGCAATGAAACAGCTGACAAACTGGCATCTAATGTGAATAGGAAAACAATATATTTCAGAGAGACCTAGTGCCCCCCAGTGAGAATGGGGGGGGTACAATGACATGAACCAAATAGGCAAAAAGTGGCCATTGTTAAAACTCGTTTGAAGAGGCAATGAGGTCGGAATTAATTATTTAAGATGTTTAGAGCATTGCCACAGGAGGTGCAGGCTGGCTGCTCAGAGTGCAGGGGTGGTCTGTGAGAAGGTGACAAACTCCGTAAGGGAACACCAGCCATGTCACTAAGTGGCATTTTTTGTTGTTGCTGAGCTGACATTTTTTTCTTAGCACGATTTTCTCGATGAAAGAAGCATTTCTTTTTCTTTGCATACTCCCTGATCATTTCCTTTCATCTGTCAGACGCTGGCACTGTGAGTAACAATGACTTTTTAAAGTACTCTAGGATTAGCCTAACACACCCTTCACCATTACACCAAAATGCCCAAAAGGTAAAATCGCGATGAACAAGGTTTCCCTGATTCTGAGGAGCGCTGCATTCCTTCATCCACACCTGCCATGCGCGATTCTTCACGACTGAGCCTAGTAGAAACAAAGTTGCACAGACCGAAAAGATGATGCTATCTCATCAATCTTTTACCTTCCAGAATATTTTAATCCACGAAATAAGTTAAAACGTTCATGTATAGAAATAATTTGAATGCAAAAAAAAAGGTATTATAATACAGACGAAATATAAGACAAGTTGCCCATAAATTGTTGGGAGGCGGTTAAGAGCAAAACTCAAAAACGTTTTCCCTGCCGAAAAATCATTTGCAATACGCGACACGATTGGTATAATGATGTCTGTAAACTAATTGCCTGGAATGTTGGCATCATATCTGTAATATCCAGGAGATAGCCTTATATTGATTAGGTAATGACAGACCCCTGTTCCAGACTGAGCCCATAATCTTTTTTTTTGAGACGGAGCCTCAAGCTATCCCCCTGGGTAGAGTGCCATGGCATCACAGCTCATAGCAACCTCCAACTCCTGGGTTCAAGCAAGTCTCCTGCCTCCACCTCCCAAATAGCTGGGACCACAGGCGCCCGCCACAACGCCCGGCCATTTTTTGGTTGCAGCCGTCATTGTTTGGTGGCCCGGGCTGGGGATTCGAACCCGCCACCTTAGGTGTACGTGGCTGGCGCCTTAGCCGATTGAGCCACAGGCGCCGAGCCTGAGCCCATAATCTTTATCCAGTGGCCTCCACCAGGAAGTAACAACCCTTTGAATCCTTCTTCCTTTGCCGTGGCTAATGTAGAACCTCGTTGTGCATAGTTGAGTGTCCGCACGATGTGGCAGTGAGTTATTTTATATTTCTCTATCTCCTCAACTATTCTGATGCTCTTTGAATGTAGAAACTTAGAGATGCATAAAATGTAGGCGTGAAGAGCATAGGCCAAAGAGCCCAAGGACTGGGTGGGCACCTGGGACCACTGTTTATTTGTTGTGTGACGCTAAGCAAGGACTTGACTCTCTCTGTGTCCATTTTCTTCTCAGCTTGAAGGTTGAGATAATCAGAACACATACTTCATAAAGAGGATTGTTATGAAAATTAAATACACAGAACATGTTAAAAACTTAAAAACCTTTCCTGGCCCATGAATGATAAAACTATGTGTTATCATCCCACACTTTGTATTAAAACTGCAGACATATGAGACCCATTCCAGAATACTCTGAGTCTAAGATCAGATTCAAGCATCATTATTTTTTAAATAAGTTTGAGAACGATTCCTCTGAAGCCCTGTCAGGAACATAAATTGTTACTCGTTATTGCAAGGAGGGATTCCCACACCCTTCACAATCAATGCTGGCAATGTTTGATTTTTAAATACTATATTAACAGTTTGTATTCAATAGCCATTTCCATCAATGACAAATTATATGATTTATACTCTATTGTGTATGTACCAGCTAGACAGAAAATATATCAATGTTAAGTCATTGAGAGGGGAGACATCGTTGTAAAAAAAATGAAATAATTACTGAAATGAGAAGAGACCAACAGTGAACACCCTGATGAGCAACTTTTATTTTGGGTCCTGAGGAATTACTAATTTAAATGATTTTTAACCACTTTTATTTTTGGACTATCAGGCAATTTGGCTCTGTCTCTAATTCTCCAATAATCTGGAGCCAAAATATTCCTTAGTTATAAGGTGAACTACCTTACCCTGGCCCCGCTTTAATAAAAGAATATTTAAAGAAATAACTTATTGGGAAGTACGGGGCAGCTATGATCTCCCTTCCCCGTCATTAGAGTAACACTTTATGTTGTACTTATTTATTCTGACCTTGCCTTTTTTTTTAATATGAAAAGAGTTACACTGTATTCTAATTACAAAAATATTTTAATGCTAATTGACAATTTTTAAGATGCTAATTTAGTCAAAATTACATGTTATAGGAATCTTTAATTGCAATTTTCATAGCTACCTATTTAACTTTTATATACACAAATTTCTATATTATACATTATTTCATATTTGATACCCTGTAACTGTAATTTCTTGCAGGATGTACAATTAGGTTGGTTAATTTATATAATGGTTAACTTATATAATATTATATCTATCATAAAAAATGAATGATTCTTTTATGATAATATACATATTAATGTTATGCAAGTTACATATATTATTATGTGATTAAGACTATTTGTTACTTTTCCTAAGTATCTGCACAGTATTTAAAATATTGTCCTGAATGTATTAAAAATTCAGGGAATTCATAGATTTGGTTTGCTTTTCAGAAATAGTAAAGCACATATTTAAATAACATATAGGTTGTAGAAAGAAGGTATGGGAGTAAATCTTATACATTTTTTAATCATATTCATTCAGAATAAATCATATTTCTCTACTTGAATAACTTCATATCTGAATACCAACTATGTGGTTGCTATGCGATTATATTGTATTTACAATCTCCTAAACAACTGTCCATGACACCAGCATTTTTCATTATTGTAAAATTAATGAATGGTTTGCAACCAAAACATTTTAAGATGAATGAAACAGTAAAAAGTAAATATATACGATATGCATCTGCAAATTCTTATTAATAAATACATTTAAAACTTTTGAGTCACTACATTACATAAAAAGCAGTTAAGGGAATATCATAGAGTGGTATCCATTAACGTCGTTACAACACAAAACACAATATAGTAAAAATGTCTGATAATTTTATATTGTGCAATTCGTTTACTCTATCTCAAAGTTCTTGCGAATGGTTGAAGAGAATAACCAATTCCCCTACATTTTGTTCGTGATCAATCCCGTACTTTTTCTGCTTTATTATTTCTTTTTATTCTGTAGCTTTTCTGGCCTAAAACTCACATGTATCAAAACCAACCCACATTCTTCAAAGTGATCCAGCGACATTATTCCTGGGCAGAGACTGCTTCTCCTTAGCGGTTTTGTTCCTTCCATTTTATTTATTCATTTTTTCAAAGTCATCACTCTGGTGCTCCTGTGAATTAACTTAATTTTAATTCCTTATCCTATTGTGAGTTGAACTATTCCAGGAAAGGAAGAAGAAATGAAAGAATAAAGAAGGAAGGAAGGAAGGCACAGGACAGAGGAGCTGGAGCAGGGGTGCGGGGAGTAGCGGCTGGAGCAGGGGTGCGGGGAGGAGGGGAGCGCCTGCTCACTCATCTTGCCTCATTTAAAATGTACAATTAAAGAAGCTATCATCTGAATTACTCCAGTTACTCTGAATACATTTCATCTTAAAAGTGCATAAATTTAAGAAATTCATATTGCTTAATAGTAAGTTCTCAATACCCGTCAAGATTTATTACTTTACTGCAAGAACCTGGTACAAACTGAGCACTTAGGTTAAAATAGTCTGCTAAATACATTTTGATTAACTTTGCAATTTATATTTTAAAGTTGTTGTTTTGCAAGGTAGAAGCTACTGTCTAGGAAGTTAGGGATAAATGAAAATTGCATTAAATTGCCTAAAACCATATGATACCAATGGTGCAACGTGGCATTAATTTACTATGTAAGGTAGGGCCTGGAGGCTCATATCTGTAATCATAGCATTCTGAGAGGCCAAGGTGGGAAGACTGCTTGGGATCAGGAGTTCAAGACAAGCCCGTGCAAGGGCAAGATGCTGTCTTTACAAAAAAGTCAGCTGGGCAGGGAGGCTGCGTGTAGTCCCATCTACTCCAGAGGCTGAGGCAGGGATTGCGTAAGCCCAGTGTGAGGTTACATTGAGCTATGATGCTGCCACAGCACTCTAGCCTGAAAAAAAAATTGCTATATAATATTTTTATGATGAGGAGGAAATTAATGCAGTTTCCTACAGTGGCCAATTAATTCCCAAGGATCACTTTTATGCACTGGGAAAATATGGCTTATAGTGCAACAGTTATATATGGAGAGAGTTACCAATTTATGAATAAGTTTGATTGCAAAAGTTAATTGGTAATTTAGTTGTTTGGACTTCATTTGCCACAGAAACAAAATCATAAATAGCAGATTGTCAAGCCAGCCCACAAATATGTATTTGACCCAGAACGTTGCTAAAGTATTGTATATCTGCACAGAAAAAGTATTGAAAAAATTCTGTTTAGTACCAGTAACTGTGCAAAACAAAAAGGAAGAATGCAGTGAATAAAATGTGATGCTATTCCTGCCGAATGTGGGTGCCCCAGACAGGGATTACATCTCCCCGAATTCTCCCACATTCTCATGTTTTGTAGCCAGAGACAGAGACTGCGCAGCATTTATGTACTGTCTGCCCCTCTCCTTCTTTTGCCACAGATGGAGTTTTGACTTTATTCCTAAGTAGTCTCTGGCTACCAAGAAGTAACTCCCTCACATACCGAGTAGGACATAAGCACAAGAAGATAATGTCCCCAGCTGCTTATTTTATCCTTTAGAGCAGGGGTCTATGGCCCATGGGCTGGATCCGAATCGCCACCTGTTTTGTAAATATGATTTCATGGGAACACAGTGGCACCCTGTTTACATATTGTTTACGGCTATCATTGTGCTAAAATACATGAGGTGAGGGATTTTAATACAGACAATATGGCCTACAGAGCATGAAATAGTTAGTTTTGGGCCCTTTTCAGAAACAGTTTATCTTTTTCTGAATTAGGGTCAGTTTAGTGGCAAGCAAAAACTCCAAATAAACAGTAGTTTAAGATTACAGTTTCATTTTTCCTCATACCAAAAAAAAAAAGAAAAAAAGTCTATTGCCTACACAGGCAATTGCTACATTCTGTTCAATGGTTCAATATGGTGGCTGCCGCTGCTATTACAGCCCTCACAGTCACACTGCAGGAATGAGGGGAGACATAGAGAGGAGAGCTGAGCACCCACACTGGGAAAGCCAATGCTCCCTGCAAATTCTGGCAACCTTTGATTGAATGAGATGAATGTACATCTCATTCATCTAATTCTTTAGGTTGAAAAATGCAGTCTTAAAATTTAAGCTAGATGTACCATTGTTATTTAAAAAAAAAAAAAAAGAAAAAGGAAATAAGAAGAAAGGAGTTGATCCTGGGGAACTGGCACTACCCACCACCCTCACCTTCCCCGTGATGGGGAGGGAGAGATCACCCACGGAACTTCATTCTCCAGCTAATTTCTCTTCTGAATATAGAACACAAATGACCAAGGCACGAGACCATAAATAAAAACTGATGTTTTATAAACTAGAATTTGGAGAGATATTTATGATGTGACTAAACCTTCAACTGTCATTTCAAAAGCTGGTAGGAAAAATAATTCTGACCGCATCTGGGAGTTATCTCAGGCATGGTTTTTCCCTGTAGGACCAGACAGATGTAGAAAATCTGAATAGGACAAAAGGTCAGGTATGAAATAGTCTTTTTAAAAAAGCAACTTTCAGTAATGTTATTTAATTTATCCTTTTTATACTGGAGAAATACCTATCTAAAAAAAAGTCTCAAATTCATTCACAATATTGTGAATAAAGAATACTTAGTATTGTCAATATTAAGAATACTCTACCATGCATATTTTAGGGACTTAGTATCTGCTAAATAAATGGACAAACTTATGACATTAAAAATTACTCTTTCTCTCTTTAATATAACTAATCTCTTCCTTTCCACTGAAGCCTTCCGAAAGGAATTTAGGTAAACTCACCCATGAAAATAAAATTGTCTCTCAAGCCTACACCCTTTCTACCTGCTGGGAAATCTCTCTTCATTTTGCAGCCAAATGTGACCAAGCAGCTGGTCTACATCCCATTACCCCATCTCCTCAAGGCCGTTCAGGCTCCAGCCTTCTCAAGTGTGGCTTTGGTCGGCCTCATTCCATCAGGGGAGTTCCTGACAAGGCCACCAGTGACCCTGCTTCCCACTCTGAGGTGCTTTTCTCAAATCCTCTCTTTCTTGCATTCTTAGCGGCATTAATATTTTTAATCTTTCTCTTCTTTCCTCCTTGGCTTCCACGGCACACTTTGCTCTCTTTTTCTTCTGTCTGGCTGATTCTTTTTTTTCCTTTCCATGTCCCTTCTCCTCAGCTAACAGTCAAATCCCCTCAGGCCACATAAAAAGCTGTTCTTCATTTCATTAGGGAAATGCACATCAAAACCCCAGTAACCACTGATACACACTAGAATGACTATAACTAAAACTAAACAAAACAAAAGCTGGAACTCTGATACACTGTGGTGGAAACACAAAATGGTGCAGCCACTTTGGAAAAGCATTGCCTCAAAGGTTAAATACTAAGTTACCACATGACCCAGCAATTCCAATCTTAGGGATCTGCTGACAATAACGAAACCACAGGTCCACACAAAGATTTAAATGTGAATGTCCACAGCAACATTCATGTAGCCAAAGTGCAGAAACAAACTAGAAGTTTGTGAGTGGTGAACTGACAGAGGGGAATCCATACAGAGTAACAACACCCGTAAACCAGAGGCCACACTACCTGGTGCTGCACAGATGCACCTCAGGAACCATGATGGTAAATGAAGGAAGCCAAACAGATGAGACTATATGAAATTCTAGAAAAGACAATTCTCCAAAGACACAGATTAGTGATTGACAGGTCTCGTGACGAGAGTGAGCGTGACTATAAATGGGCAAGAGGGATCTCACTGGGGTAATGAAAACGTTCTAATATTGAAATGTGGTAATGGTAGCACATCTCTTAAGATTTACTAAAAATCATTGAACTAGGTAAATTATATGGTTATGCAAATTATACCTAATGAAAACTATTTAAAAATACTCCATTTATTTTTCATGAGTTTTAGAATAAGACCCAAAATTACTAACATCACTTACTGTCTGAGATCCATTTATCTTTCCAGACTCACTATGAATAAATCTCCTCTCACTCCGTGCACCTACACTCTCTGTTCCTTTGCTGTGCCAACCTCCTTTCACACCAAGTTGAGATGCCATTCTCACTGTTCTCTCTCTCTTTTTTTTTTTTTTGAGACAGAGACTCAAGCCATCATTGTTGTTTGGCTGGGGCCAGGCTGGGGATTCGAACCCGCCACCTTAGGTGTACGTGGCTGGCGCCTTAGCCGATTGAGCCACAGGCGCCAAGCCTCTCACTGTTCTCTTAAAGTAAATTTCTCAGCTTCTCTACCTGGATAAAATTCATCTATTCTGAATTCTTATGGAATTAGGGAATATGCCTGTACAGTGGCTCAGAGCTGTGAACTGACATGTGTTTGTATGAATATTTGATGAATATTTGTTTCCTTCAGTGGGCTGTAAGGACCATAAAGGTGGGAGATACACCTTGGGTTTTGCTAAGCAGTATGTTCTATTATGTATTCCAGAACCCACCTGAAAATATATACTAAATTCTGGTTTAATCAACAAATAACAACTTTCAATTATCTAGATTTTCCTCTGGGATAGTAAGCAAGATTTTCAGGTTCTCGATTAATTATGAACTCAAAGTACTAAAATATTTTATAGAACTTTGCAAACTTGTGCATATATCTCAAGATGAGATTGTATTTTTGACTAGTGCTTGTAATGTGTATTGCAGTTCTCTAAGGGGAAAACATGATCAAAATCCCAAGTAATAAAAATGAAACAAATTAACCATATTATTTTTGGTTAGTTAAAACTATAACTTGAAAGCCAGAAATTAAATTTTGATAATTTCCGTTACATCACTAAGGTAATTTTTGATACCAGTGAATTCAAAATATTAATTTGCACAGCTTTTAAACTGATAGCTTCTGGAAATACGTAGAGTAATGTTGCCAGCAGTATTCTGCGGCCTTCTTTTATTTGAAGCAAATATTCCAATGCAACCAATTTTTTCATTATAGTTTGCATTCATGTCTACACAAGAATTCAGAGATCAAACAAGACACAGGCATGTATAAAATCATTGGCTATGTATAATATGCTTATTAATAAAACAAAGTCCATAGAAATGCCACTTTTAATCCCCTGATTTTTTCATTTAAATGGTTATCAAGATGAAGGAGTTTAGTTCACACATACTCCCTTGGCCTTAGAACTGATTTTGCATAGAAAACAAAATATTTACAAATTATAGAAATGAAAATTGATACACACCATATTTTACACTCCACGTATCTTCTTAATATTTATTAACTAAATTCTTAATATTTATCAAAGTAACTTTTCATATAATAAAATGCTTGTAGTTCTTCACTGATAGAATCTGAGTCAAGAGTTTCCTTCTAAACATCCCCATATATGTGTGCGTGTGCAAATATGTATATACATACATGGAACAACATTTATACAAAAACTTCTTCACTTCTACAGTCAAAAAACTTAGGACCAACATATTTTTGTAATTCTATGAGTAGAAAATTCCATTATGGATTTACTACAAAAAATATTGAGAAATAAATGACTTTCATATTCTTGAAGATGCTTTTCATTTACATAAAGCAATCTTGGAAACTGTATTGTAGAAATATCCTCTATAAATGAGTTCTATATTCAATCAATGTATAAGATTAGAATGAGAGCCAATATATAAGAAATAGGGGCAAAAGATACAAACAGAAATTTTTCAAAAGAAGATAAACAGCCAACAAACATCTGAAACACTCAACATCAGGAATCATCAGGGAAATTCAAATTAAAACAAAAATGACATATTACCTACTCTTGTTAAAATGCTTGGATTTTACTGAAAAGTTCAAAAACAACAGATGCTGGCACGCTGTAGAGGGTGAGGTGTGCTTTTTCAATTTTTGTGGGACTACAAGTTAGTACAACCCCCGTGGAGAAAAGTGTGGAGATTCCTCAAAGAACTGCAAGGAGACTTGCCACTCAATCCAGGAAAATCTCAGCACTGGGAAGCTACCCAGAGGAAAAGCAGTGATTTTATCAAAAATTACAGCTGCAGAAAAGACAGCCACATATGACTGTTTTACAATTGCAAAGATGTGGTGACAACCCGAATGCCCATCTTCATGGCACGGATTATCAAGCTGTGGTGTAAGAACACAGGAACATTCCTCAGCCATGAACAAGGACAAAGGGTGAACACAACAATTCAAAAGAAATGCAGACCATTATCCCAGGTGAAGTATCCAAAGAGTGGAAAAATAAATACAGATGTGCTCTCTAAGGCACTGGACCTGTCCCAGGGAACACAAGTGCACAGAGGGCAGGGAAAGTCCCTGGGAACCAGGCAGACGGGAGGGGACAACCCCACCCCACAGGCACAGTGACCACTGTTCAGGGGAGGGACACTCACTGCCCAGACTCAAGCCACTCACCAAAAACGTTTGTATCCTCTGACAATTTTGAAATAAAACATACAGAACGTTTTCTCCTTTCTTTCTTTTTCTTTCTTTCTTTTTTTTTTTTTTGAGACGGAGCCTCAAGCTATCCCCCTGGGTAGAGTGCCATGGCATCACAGCTCATAGCAACCTCCAACTCCTGGGCTCAAGCGAGTCTCCTGTCTCCGCCTCCCAAGTAGCTGGGGCCACAGGCGCCTGCCACAATG
>CAUYQV010082773.1:0-30230 GCA_963574575.1 Galagoides demidoff | reverse complement strand
TTGCTTCTTCTAACATTTCTTGTGTTTCTTCTTGAGAATGGCTAATGAAAACATCGCCAATTTGATAAGGTATCATTAAACAGTCCTCGTCTGCAAGCATGATGTCATCACAAGCATCTTCTAAATTTTGGAGCTGTTTCTATAAATAAGAAAGTAAAGAGCAATGAAAAGGTATTTGAAATTCTCCAACAGAACTTAAAGCCAACTTTAAATTTGGGAACACCAACTCTGCGAGGGCTCCTTTTACAAAAGTATTATTACACTAAAATAAGACTTTGATTTCTTATATTTTTAGATGATGTTTCATAAGGAAGCCCCTAAAAGCTAACATGTTGTCCTCTGTGTATTTTCAGATTGATGTAAGTACCCTATAGTGGACAGCAGATATCCAAATTTCTTCTATTTTAACAATTTTCCACTTTGTGAATTCTGCCTTCCTACAAAAACAAAGCCAAACCCCAGCCTACAGTTCACAGCCTTGCTCGCGGACAGAGTGTAAGTAACTCCTGCTGGCGCGGCAGAGCAGAACGCGCTCAGCATGCCAACAGGGCCTAAGTCATAACTTCAATTCCACCAATGAGATGCACTTGAGCTGGACTTCAACTTGGGAGGAAAGAGGTTGGGCACAGGCCTCAGATTTACAGATGGCAGCAGCTCAGTGTCCCTTGGACCGCGGGGGCAGCTTCCTCCTTGTGGAGCCCACAGCAGTTCCACTGCCAGCCGAGTTCTCTGAGAAGTGTGGTTCTGGGACTTGTTCCTGGAACCTCAGCCTAGACCCACATCTTTCCACAATTCTGTCACTTATCTCACGTCCCTTAAAAAACAACCTTCCACTTAAACTAACAAGAGTGAATCATGTCATCTCCAACTGCACGTCCAGAGAGATATAATCGCTTGTCAACTGAATTCAGTTTTGAGTAGCTATCCCATAGAGCACTTTGTTTCTTAAATAAGAGGCCACGAATACCTTTTTGACTTCTATTTCCTCCTTCAGCTCTGTGATTCTACTCGTATTCCGTGCAAATTTGTTTATCTTTTGTTGATCTTCGAAAGTAACGTTGACATCTTCTGCAGCCTGAAAAAAGGGTTTTTTTGTAGAATTTTAATGAAGAACTTACAGCTTAGCTTTTTATGTTGCTCTGAAACAGTGGTTCTCAGCATTCCTAATGCCGTGACCCTTTAATACAGTTCCTATGGGTCACATCCCACAGGTTGAGAACCACTGCGCTCAAACAATAAACTGTTTGCCCTACTGGAGTCGAGAATTACAGGAGGTGTACAGAACATAAACAAATGCCTTACTTTTTGCTCCACAAGGCTAAGATCTGTTCATAAGTCAATAACCTTTTCTAATATTCTCCAGGATTCCTAAGCTACAAAAACAGTTCAAATATCAACAATGATTAATAAATTCTAAAAAAGGACAGAAAAGAGAGCCAACTTTTGGCTGAGAGAAGAATTTCTCAAGTTACAACATTCTTTTGCCAAGATAACCCAGGGAACAAAAAGTTATGTGGCCAAATAATGTTTAATGTTGACAAATGACACGTAGTAGTCTTGTTTTCTTAGGGTCAAAGCTGCATGAACTTATTGTGGTGGTCAGGAATCTGACAGTATGTGCAGTTTTTAATCTAACAGACGTGCCGACTAGGGGTCACTGTGCATGTCAGTGGCTACACTCTACTCATGGTATAAACTGTACTTCTTAATTAATAAGGTCTAATCTACTACAGAATGATGAAAATTGAATGCACAATGTGATTAAAATTACAAAATTGAAAATAATGTTAAGCGTGCTATGAAATAATAAGTAAGAGCTAACTGGGGAGAGTTAACCACGTGGTGAGAACCGTCTAAGCGCTTTACCATCTCCACTGACCCTACGATCGCTGCTAGTCAGCAGGCTCACCAGGGCCACTACTTACAGATGAAGAATGGGGGCACAGACAGTTTACACTTGCCCAGCGCCCCGAGTCCAGTATGCGCTGGAACCCGATTTCTTTTTTTTTTTTTTTTTGAGACAGAGCCCCAAGCTATCCCCCTGGGTAGAGTGCCATGGCATCATAGCTCACAGCAACCTCCAACTCCTGGGCTCAAGCGAGTCTCCTGCCTCCTCTGCCTCCCAAGTAGCTGGGACCACAGGCGCCCGCCACAACGCCCGACCAGCCATCATTGTCGTTTGGCGGGCCCGGGCTGGGGATTCAAACCCGCCACCTTAGGTGTACGTGGCTGGTGCCCTAGCCGATTGAGCCACAGGCACCGAGCCTGGAACCCGATTTCAACCCAGGCACTTAGGTTCCAGAGACCACAGACAATCCATGAGTTCTCAGAAGCTGAATGCAAAAGTCTGTCTACATGGGACTGTGTGTCTCTGCGTGTGGGCAGGTTAACGCATTTCGAAGACAGAAGAAATCTGCATTTGTATATTTAAAAAATGTAAATACCAGGCCCTCATTAAAAATTCCCCTCATTTTTTTTTTTGAGACATCTATGTCACCTTCGGTAGAGTGCGTGGTGTCACAGCTCACAGCAACCTTACACTCTTGGGCTTAAGTGATTCTCTTGCCTCAGCCTCCCAAGTAGCTGGGACTACAGGCGCCTGCCACAACATCCAGCTATTTTTTTTTTTTTTTTTGGTTGCAGTTGTCATTGTTGTTTGGCAGGTCCGGGCTGGGTTTGAACCCGCCGGTCCTAGTGCGTGTGGCCGATGCCTTAGCCACTGAGGTATAGGCACAAGCCGGCTTCCTCTCATTTGTAAGCTAGGACAAGAATACTTGATAACAGTTTAAAGGAGCAAAGGTGTATGTATATAACAGTAGTCCTGGCTCAGCATCCATAGCTCGGTGGTTAGGGCACTGGCCATGTACACCAGGGCTGGTGGGTTCGAACCTGGCCTGGGCCTGCTAAACAAACAAACAACAACAACAAATAGCCGAGCATTGTGGTGGGCTACTGTAGTCCCACCTACTAGGGAGGCTGAGGCAAGAGAATCACTTGAGCCAAGAGTTTGAGGCTACTGTGAGCTGTGACGCCAGGCACTCTACCGAGGGCAAACAGTGAGACTGTCTCAAAATAAATAAATAAATACAGTAGTGCTTATTGGGGGAGTATTTTTAGCTCTTTTGCAATAGTAATGGGTTTGCAATACCACACTCCAGCCTATACCTGGTCGCTTATGACCAATGACATAAGCTACGTGGCCTTTCATTTCTCAGAGGTGGAAAGGCGACTTTCGGTGTCCAGCAATAAAGAGCTCAGTGGTCAGACTGTGGGGGCAGACACTGAGAAGGCGGCCCTGCTCTGCGCCAGGCTCTCACCCCGATGAACACCGAGAAGGCGGCCCTGCTCTGCGCCAGGCTCTCACCCCGATGAACACTTTCACCCGCATTGCGTCCATCCTCCAAGACCGAGAGGACGGTTCAGAAAAATCCCTTTCCGTCATGCTACGCACAGGTTTCAGTATTTAACCCTGAGCATAATTTTTATGACCATGAAAGTTAGCAAACACTAAGCTACACTAAAGAAAAATAAAACAAAAAATAAAAGTCTATACACAGATAACCTTGGCCTTCCAGTCACTCTGCCTACTGTCAGAGCTATCAATTCCCCAAGGAGACAAGAGAAATTCTAAAGCGTTCCTCCTTGGCTGAAGCGCTTATGCCATTTTATTTAAATGCCAAGCCCCTTTCCCCCTCATAGGTATTTATAGCCTCACTGTCCCAGTGAGGGTTGGGCAGGGTGGCTCACGTGGCAGCACCTGCCTCACACATACCTGAGGGCTTCTGAATTTCAATCAGACTCAAATTTAGTTTCTGAAAATTGGCAGAGAGAATTTAGCTACGTGCTTCCTATCCTTCTAAAGCAGGCATTTCCTGTTGCAGCCACCGGCACACTCGTCCCGGGTGCCCAGTTCCTTCCAGTGGTTTCCACAGAGGGTGAAGGGCAAAAGTTGGTGAATCAAACGTGCACTGGCTGCTCACGGCGCAGAAAGCACACCAGTACCTGCCATGACCAACCGCAGCGGCTTGTTTTTACTCTCACTGTTCTGGAACCCTCCCTGTATTTCTTGAAGCTACATTTTGGCAAGGAAGGAGTAATTCTTAACTGGAATCGCTGGACCTTTGGAGGTTGATTTACTGGGAGACTGTATGTAAAATGGCATGTGCAGTACACACATTCTTCTGGAAGGATCTTTGTAGCTTTCATCAGATTCCCTCAAAGGGATCCATAACCCTAAAAGGTTAAAAGAAGCTGGGTAGAGTTTAACCACCACTCACAACGTTACAAGAGTGCAGAGTGGTGCAGGGACAGAATGGATTCCAATCCAAACCACCAAGAACCTGGGGCAAATTACTCATTTCTCTGGAACCACCTCAGGTTTATGGACTGTAGAGAAGCCAGTTCCTACCTTACATGGGATAAAACAAGTACTGAGGCCGGGCACAGTGGCTCACACCTGTAATCCCAGCACTCCAGGAGGCCGAGGCCGGTGGATCACCTGGGATCAGGAGTTCCAGCCCAGCCTGAGCAAAGTGAGACCCCATCTCTACTAAAAATAGAAAAACTAGCTAGGTGCTGTGCAGGCACCTATAGTCCCAGCTACTCGGAAGGCTGGGATAAGAGGATTGCTTAAGCCAAGGAATTTGAGGTTGCTGTGAGCTATGATGCCACTGCACTTTATCCAGGGGTACAGAGTGAGAGTCTGTCTCAAAAAAAAAGAAAAGAAAGAAAAGAAAAAACAAGTACCCAGCATAAGGCCTGAGGAGGGAATCACCTTTCAGTAAGTGTGAGCTAAGCACTTTATTTCCTGAATATTGTTACCAAAAATCATTACCAAAGGAGAGGACACCCACCAGATCTAAAAGACAATTCTGCTCAGCCTGACAGAAATAAGATTGCTTAAGATTTAAAGTGAAAATTAAAATTCCCTGGGCTCTGACTGTACCCTTTTCTTGAGAATTCAAATCAGATGGGATTATGGGAGGAAAGTGAACCCTATTCACTCATGCCCCCACTGAGTCTGGGCACTACCCACAGACTCGGCATGGACAGCAGGGTCCCCAGAAGAAAATTCTGGCCAATTTCAATCTGCTTGTATTTTTAGTTTTAAAAGGTTAT
Source organism: Galagoides demidoff (assembly GCA_963574575.1). Classification (NCBI taxonomy): domain Eukaryota; kingdom Metazoa; phylum Chordata; class Mammalia; order Primates; family Galagidae; genus Galagoides; species Galagoides demidoff. The sequence continues at coordinate 25,112 of CAUYQV010082773.1, read as the reverse complement.
CTACCTAGTCTCTATGATATAAAATTTAACTTGTATTTTTATTCACCTTTCCTGCATATGGCCACTCAGTCAGTCATCAACTACATGGTGTCTCCCAGGTGCCAGGCACTTTGACAAGAGAGCTGCAGCCCCACCCTCGCCAACACCAGCAACCTTAGGTTCTGGTGGAGGAGGGAGGCACGAAACAAGATGAGCAAGAGAGATGTGAGATGGAGTGATAAACGTGATGGTAAAAATAAAACCGTTGGGGGGCTGAACATTTTGGAGACTGGGGAATAGAGAAGGCTTCTTTAGACAGAAAGGTCAAAGATGGCGTCTCTGTGGAAAGGACATTTGGACTTAGGGTAACAAACAGAAATCAAACAGAGTGCAGACCCCCTTATGGCCAAGGACCAGGTCTCAGAGAGCCGAACTTCAAAGATGAGAGGACCGATTCTTCTCCTCCAAACCACCCAGCAAAGGCCTGGGTGGGAAGGTATGTGTTACAACTGCCAAGTACTCGAGATTGTAAACAATTTACCTCCATCAAATTCCAAGGGCTGCCTGTTCTATTTTATCCTAGTGAGGGCACAAGGTGAAGTACACATGAAAGCTCATCTGTCAGGAACTGTTCGTAACACTGGGAACGTCTGCAAGAGGGCACTCCAAGTATCCTGCAAGTCTTAGCGGTTCCTAAGCTAAAAAGATCCTTTATGTTCTGGCTACCTTCTACCCCTCTACACATTTTTTCCCCATCATGGTTCAACCTCTCCTCCCCTAATTATCTGCCACCCGGCCTTCCTTCCAGGAGCCTCTGCACAAGATGCTCCCACTCTCCGAGGCCTCACTCTCTTTCCAACTTCCCTGTCCCCTCCTTACGGAATCTCACAGAGCTCAACGCCAGTGGCACCTCAGGAAAGCTTTCTCAGAGTGGACCTCAGTTTAGCTCTCATTTCACGAGGAAACTTTAGTTTTCTGTCTGACTACTGACTAAATGCTTGCCTCTCTCCCAAAATGTAAGTTCTGTGACTCTGTGAGAATAAGGAGGTAAAGCTTCATTACTGGTCACCACTGTTACTGTCGTTTAAAAACTAAGCCTGTGCCTATCACATGTGCAAAACGAAATTTACTGAATGAATGAAAGGAGAAAAAAAGGTCGGTAATTAGAAATTTTGCAACTGAAGTCCAGGATTCAAATCTTCCTACCATTTCTTCAACATTCACTGCACGTCTCTGCACTTCCATTCCCACATCTGTAAAATGGGAGGGAACCACAACTCACACCATCCGTGGAACCAAAGGCCATACTAACAACAGAGAGCCCAACCTAACAATATAAAGGGAAAAAGACTCACAAAGGTTCGTAGTCATTGAATCACCATGGCCCTGGACCCTCCTCTGGTACTCAGGAAGAATTTGTGGGTGACAGGTTAATAGGGGGAGCAATTTATCCTGAGTTGACTGGGGCTTTCCAATTTTAGCATTCCCTCAATCTCACGCATACCAGAAGCGGCAGGTCACCCTACTCCTACTCTGTGACCATGTGGTACTGAACCGGAGAAGAGCAAAGGAAGTTCCCACGTGCTGTCAGAAGTGGAATGACAGGAAACGTGCACAAAACTCGGAATGCAAATCCCTCAGCCAGGGGATTCTCATAAGAGAAGCCCTTGACCTAAAAAGCTTAAGCTTCTGTGTTTCAGCTTTCTCACCTGTTAGCTAAGAATTAAAAACAGTATCTCCCCCAAAAGAAGTAAAAAATAATAAAATAATACACGCAACGCGCTGAGAACTGTGTGTAACACACAGTAAAGCCCCCCCCCCCAATAATTATGAGCTGCTATTTCCTTCCTCATGCCCATTTTATTTTTCCTCTATCCAGACAGCTCTAAGCATCTGGACTTGTTGGAGTATAAACCACAAATGAAATTTAGCTTGCTTAGTTGTTAAAAGGGCGGGCTTTGGGAAAAACAAAACGTGAGTTTGAACTCCAGCTCTGCTTCTTATTTGGGGCTACTAAGCACTCTGGGCCTGAGTTTCTGCATTTGCAAAGTGGCGTAAAACCCGTGTACTTGCTGAGTTGCTGGGAAGATAATAGATAAAGTTAAACAGGCGGCTGCTGGACCCTGGGACATCGTCCCTCCTCAATACAAACTGGCTTTAGCCTGGAGGACGCAGGGACATCGAGAATGGGCATGGGCGGCAGCAGGCTGGACACAGGGGCTCTAGGGCCTGATAATCCCAGCATGGAGGGACGTGCCCGGCTCCTTAGGAGCTGCGGGGCTGAGGGCACGTCACTCCAGCTCCGCGAGCCTGGGCTTCCCCACCTATAAGCGAAGCTACTAGTAGCACCTGCCCGTGGGCTTGCGTGGGCTTCGCCAGGTAAAGGACCAAACGCTAAAGGCCAACCGCAGTCAATGGGACCTTCGGATTCCCACACCCGCAACGGCAAGGCCTGGGCTGCGAGGTCCCCAGGCTCCACAGGGGGTCATCAGTCCCCGAGGGGCGCCCGGAGCCCCGCGTGGGACCCGGCCCGGCGGCCCCGCCTCGGCTGGCCGAGTGTCTGAGAAAACGCTCAGGGGGCCCGGCGCGGGCAGGCCTCGCCGCGGGGCCGCTCTCAGGGCCGGGGGCCTCCGCCCCGGGCCCCACACCGGGCTTCGGGGCTGGCACCCCCAGCATCCCGCAGCCAGCCCCCCGCGGCAGACCCGCGGCCGCCGCCCGAGCATCCGCACCCCGAGCGCCCCGCTCACCGCCTTCTTCATGGTGGCCGCCATCTTGGGACTGGACTACGGCGCGAGGCGGGGAGGGCCGCGCGGGCGCGCCTGTCCCTCGTGCCGTCTCTCTTCCCCAGTGGCCCAGGAGTCGCTCCCAAAATACAACACCGTCTCCACTTTCCCTCCTATTGGATCTTTGAGCGATGATTCCTGACGGCGAAGGCTCAGAGAGGAAAAGTAACCTGGAAGGACTTGGTACAAGCCAGTTAAAGAGACAGGCAGCCCATGTGAGCCGACGTAAACAGGGGGGTGTGGTCAATGGCCGCGGGCCCCAGCAGGGGGCGCGCGCGGCTCGCTGCGCCGCGGGGCAGGGACCGGGAGGCGGGAAGGGGTGAAGCTCAGCCCCCCCAAATAACATCCATGGAGGAACTGAGCTACCTAAAAAAGAGCTAGGAGCTCACGGCGTGGGCGCACAGGGTGTGAGATTTACGCGCCCTGCTAATTCAGATGGCGTTAAGGAGCTGTGATATTGATTAGTTTATTCAACAGTGTTATTGAACAATTACTCTACTCTCGGACACATATCCCGATTCCTAATTTTTTTTTTCTTTTTTGCTTCAGGACCCCTTTCCACTCTTAAAAATCGTGAAGGACCCCAGAGAACTTCTGTTTATGTGGTTTAGATGTATCCATATTTACCACATTACAAGTGAAAGCAATTTTTAGATGTAAGAACCCATTCTATTGTAATAAAAATACCGTTTTAAATTGAAAATAATTACACTTTCCAAGACCGTGTGTGTGTGTGTGTGTGTGTGTGTGTGTGTGTGTGTGTGTGGAGAGAGAGAGAGAGAGAGGAATCACGTAGTGGTACAGTCTTGCAAATCTCTTTAATGTCTAGTTTACTGGAAGGTTAGAGCCTCATCTCTATGTTTATGTTCAGTCTCTTGAAGTATGTTGTTCAGCTGTACATAAAAAAAAATCTAGCCTCCTACAATATGTAGTGGAAAAATCCCAGGGATCTCCTGAAAAAGTCTCAGGAACTCCAGGCCACTGTTCAGAACTGCTTACACAAGCCTTCCGTTTTCACAAAGCCCCAGTTTCGTTGTTGCATAAACAGGAGTAATGGGGCTTTATGCACCTGTGCTCCTCCTGGTAACCCACGGAGCCCACATGGACGTTGCCTAATCTCTCACCCAGTTCCTGACTCTGGACTCCACACACTGGCATTCCATCCTCCCTGTGTCTTGCTCATGTGTGCTTCCAACATATTTGTTTAATGAACGAGTTTCTTTAGGGTTAAATCTTTGCACAGGGTCTAGCACATAGATGCCCCATCAATGGGACTCATTCATTCCAGAGCTACATTTCAAAGCGCTGCAGAAACAGAGAGTAGAGAGGGAGATGGATGTAAAAAGGCACCGTCATTACGAATGGTACCAAATGCACGAAGGAGACAGATGAGGTGCTGAGGTGGCATAGATGGGATCCGCCAGTAACCTAACAGATAAGGGGAAGGAGCCAGTGCCGGGAGAGAAGGGGATGGGAGACTTCAGCTACCAGGGCATTGAGAAGAAAGAACTTGCCCAGAGATATAGAAAAAGGCAGAGCAGTGTTCAGTAAGGCTGAGGTGCAGAGCAGGGGTTAGACCATAGTGGGGGCAGAGACAGAAAGTTCTGACTGTTTTAAACTTTCAGTAAGAAATGGCTGGGCTGAAAGCTAAGGCTCAAGGGAGCTTGAGTTCTGGGGGCGTGTAATTAGACTGTGGGAAGTGAACATGTGGCAGGGGGTGTGGGGGTGTCAGAGAGAGAAGCATGTCAACTCTTAGAGTCATATATCTTAAGACTTGGAAGGGACCTCAATCTTCATCCAGGCTACCCTTTGCCTTACACTGACAATATAATAATAATAATTATTCTTATTATTATAAACTTATAAACTCAGCATGTGCTCTGTGCATGCACTTTGCTAAATGTTTTCATTTTTACCACATCACACAATATTTTTATTGACCACTTTACAGGTGAGGAAATGGAATTATAGCAGGACAAAGTTACTTGACCAGGGTTAGAGCACTCAGGAAGCAGCAGAGCCTAGATTGGAAATCTGACCAACCTGGTTGCAGAGGCCACACCTCAAAGCTTGGGGGTTACAGATCAGTACACACCACAGAGAGGGGTTTACACATGCACAGTCAGACGCAGCATCCTGGACCCGGCAGTTCACAGTGGAGATAAGAATGAATTCTGATCTCCCAATCTGCTGCAGGAGTAAAGTGCCCAAGACCCATTAGAGGGCGCTAGAGCCAGGACACCTAAATTCAAATTATACCTCCACCACCTCCTAGTTTTGATGTTGGACAGAACTATTATTTTGATCACAAAAATAATAACATCTTCATAATAGAAGAATTGCAAAAAAGGGAAGTGATAATGCACATAAATGAACTGCATCGTAAGTTCCGAGGAGGTGTGACCTGTAATTACTTTCTTAGTTCAGCCGGGTTGCCTCTGAAATTTCTCTGCCAAAGATGTGATCTTTCAAAACTTCTCCCAAAGAACTGCCCCAGCTCAGTATTACTACTAACCACCACCATAACTACTGGCATCCGTCTCTGTGGGTGCTGCCTTTTGAGCCTATAGCATCCATTTCAGACATGTAGAAATCAGAAGGTGTCATGGGGGAGAAAAATGCCAATGGTTAGAACCACGGTAGCCTGGATTATTTTTTATAGCAGACTTTAAGGCAAAGGCTTAGCTGCTCCTTCATCAAGAATGAGAAAAGGGGAATGAGGCAGGTCAGAGAAGGCAGGAGAGCTGACCTCAGCTCCATCCCTGGGGACTATCCTGTCACAGGCTGTGTTAACCATGGCATGGGAGAGTCCAGCTGAGGGAAGCTGGGGGAGACATTACCTACCAGGTCCCTTCTTCCATTCACAGGCTAGCCCTTCCCCTATGCTTCCATGGTGTTGGCTGACATAGAGGCCCATAAAAGCAGCTCGGAAATTCAGATTGTGGTATATCCAAAGGTGATTGGAATAGATTCTTTTAGGTATTTAAAATTGGTTTGGCCCCAATACTAATGCATGTGCCACCGATGAGCACTGAGAAGTCTGCCTCAGCCGGAGCCCACTTAGCAGGATGTCTCCTCAGTGTCCAAGTCCCTTGTTACCTAGTCCTTGAATCAAGAAATTGCACAGGAAACCCTTGTCTCCAGAAGTGCTGCCAGAATAGAAGGGTTCCAGAGTAGAAGGGCTGCCTGAGGGTTCCGCAGGGGTAGGGGTGTGTGTGTGTGAAAGAGTAGGCTCCATCTCTCCTGACAGGTACTATGGAGGAAGGGGGTGGCCAGGCTGGATCAACAGCTCAAAGAAGCCAGTGGCTCTCAACGGGATCCCCTGTGAGTCTTTGGCTGTCCCTTCCTCCTCACAAGATGATGGCCAGGGCTCTTCCCCGCCCTAGGTCTTAACACACAGACATGGAAACGGAGAGGAAAAAAGGACTGGCAGAGTCTCAGGGTGCAAGGCAGTGTCATTGAATCTGGACAGGGAACAATGGGCTGACTGCCTGAAGCCTCAGCACTGACTTGGCTCCCTCTGAAACCCCTGCTTTCCCTGGCCCCTTCTCCTTCCCACTCTGTCTTTCACCCCATTCCTATCTGTCTCCCCAGCTTGGGTAACCTTTGAGCTAATCTCCTAAGAGGAAAACCCGTTCTGCAAGTACCCAGGGCTCCGGGACTCCTTCTCTGCTTAGCATCTTTGCATTTCCTGATATGGAACATTTCCAACCTTTATTTCTGGTTCTTTATTCAACTGGGGAGTGACCCTATCTTTTTAGGTCAGAAACAAAGGAAAAATCTGCGCTACAAGTGGGAACAATTGGAGGCTGCAGGTCAGGGAAGAAAATCAATAATGAAGTTCCTTTTTTACTAGGTTGAAAACTGGTCTCCCAGTGACTGGATCCAAGGTATGTTTCATTTGGCCCAGGCAGTATTTTCTCTAGTTGAACCAACATTTGAAAATAGGGTGATTTCACTCCACAACATCATATTTATAGCTTTGCTTGAGTTTATAAAATCAGGGACCTGGTGACTCTGGGGCTGCATTCCTGCAGGATGGCAGCTTCTGGTGCTGACTCAGCCTGGCCCCACTGAGCCCCCACAGACCACACACAGGCCCACGTGGCGCTCCTGCACCACCGTGAGCTTCCCTGCCTCCAGGTAGAACAAGGTTGTGTGTGTGTGTGTGTCTGTGTGTGTGTGTCTGTGTGTGGTGCGTCTTTTACTTGACGTTTGTGAGATGCTATTCCAAGTAGAAAAATGTCTCAGGCCAGGTGCTTGGCCTCCTGGAGCTTGCAGGTGACAAATCATGGCACCCAGAGCTGCAGCCTTGGAGAGAGACTAGGGGAGATAGAGCTCCTGTCTGGCTGGAGTAATCAGTGATGACTCTGACGTTGGTGGCAGGTTGACTGGACCAAGAAGGACAAGTGCCTGACACTGTGGATATGACACTGACACAAACAGATCAAATTCCCTGCCTTGGTTTAGCTTATGCTCTAATGATAGGAGACAGATCGTAACCAAAACACCCAAGTAAATTATCCAATATGATGCAAGTGTTATCAGTATCAATGATATTAATCATTCCAGCAAGAACACATGAAATAATAGTAAAAGATGATGTAACTACCAACTTGAAACCTCCATGACAATGAAGAAAAATAGTAACTACATTGACTAGAAATTTGAGAAGTGAAAAAAACCTATTTGAATTGACCTTAAACTACAGAATTGTTCAGACATGACCCAGCTTCTTTTAGATTCTGTCACAAAGTGCTAATGAGCTCATCAATCAGATCATTTCCGAGCAGCACATGGGTGCTTTCCAAAGCCTGTGACATCTGCTCCACGCTCCTGGTCCTAAGACCTACAGGAGAAATCCACGGTCATGCAGCCATTTGGTCCAGCGCCTGCAGGGGGCGCCCAAGGACTGTGACAGTGTTCCCCGGACGTGCTACTCAGCCACCTTCACAATATTTTGCACCTTTTTTGAAACTTACTGTGCTGTGTCGTGTAATGTAGTATCAGATTGTACTTAGCTCAACAATTTTGCAAATGGTTTTGCCATGACTCTGTTTGAAATTCTTCACCGTCTTCCCACTGCACTTAAATTCTTTACCAGCCCCCACCCCTCTCACCTGGTTTCTTGCGGTCTTTCCCCTCACACGCTGTGTTCCACCCCCTGGGCCTCCATTCCATCCTCCAGGTTCTGCCTTTGCCCTTGCTTTATCCGCAGCCCATGACCCCCTTTCTCCCGCAGGTCGCGTGGCTAAACTCTCTACTCATCCTCAAGACACAGCCTCTGTGTGACTCCACCACAGAAGCTGCTGGGGTCTAAATGTGTCCTCCAAAATTCACGTGTCGAAACCTAATGGCCAATGTGATTGTGTTAAGAGATGCAGCCTTTAGGAGTGATTAAGTCTGAGGGTAGAGCCTTCATGGATGGGATTAGGGCCATACTGAAAGGGCTAGAGCAGCGGTTCTCAACCTGTGGGTCGCCATCCCTTTGGGGGTTGAACGACCCTTTCACAGGGGTTGCCTAAGACCATCCTGCATATCATATATTTACATTATGACTCATAACCATAGCAAAATGACAGTTATGAAGTAGCAACGAAAATAATTTTATAGTTGGGGGTCACCACAACAAGAGGAACAGTATTAAAGGGTCGTGGCATTAGGAAGGTTGAGAACCCTGGGCTAGAGGGGATAGAAATGGGTTCATTCTCTTCCACTCTCCCATCGTGTGTGGACACAGTGTTCTCTGCACCTTGGAGGATGAAGCAACAGATGCCATCCTTGAAAAAGAGATCAGACCCCTCACCAGACACCAACCTGCTGGTGCCCTGATCTTGGACTTCCCAGAACTGTCAAAAATAAATCTGGGTGGTTTATAATTTACCCAGACTCAGGATTTTTGTTATACACATAGCAGCACAAAAACAGAAGCTTTCCTTAAACATATCTACCACCCAGAAAAAAGGATTCCCCATTCCCTATAAAGTGCAACTGTACAGCCCTCTCTAGCAATTCACTTTTTTTTTTTTCACCATGATCAAGTTGGTTTTGTTCCAGGGTTACAGGGTTGGTTCAACATATGCAAATCTATAAATAGAATACATCACATCAATAAAAGAAAAAACAAAGACCATATGATTCTTTCAATTGATGCAGAAAAAAAGCCTTTGATAATATCCAACATCCTTTCATGATCACAATTCTTTTTTTTTTTAAATTAAATCAGCAATTCAATTTTTAACTTTGGCTCCTTATTAGACTAAGAGCACAAAGGAAAAAAGAGACCCTGGCTGTTTTCTTCATCTCTGTGGTCTTGAATCCAACAGGAAAGCAAGTGAGCGCGCAACGGATATTTACTAGAGAATAAATGAACGCAGGGATGAATGAGTGTGCATTTAGGGAGAATTACAGCAACATAGAATATAATGCAATAGGAGCATAAGATTGAGTTCCAAGACAGGCGGGTCCATAAAGTGTTCCCTTCATTTTGTTTCACTCCGCTCCTTGCCCGCGTGGAGCTCGTGTGGACTTCCTGCCGGAGCAATCTTCCTTTCTCCACCAGATGTCACTGTGACTCTGGAATCTGACAAACTTTCTCCGCAGCTTCTCCGGAACCCTCTGCACTCTGCAAAGAACCATGATACGAAATCAAGGAAACCAACGAAATCAAGGAAACCAATCTGGTCAAACTATCAGCATCTTATGCTAGTTTGAATTTTTGTTTTTAATTCTTACCTAGCAAACAAGGACACCGTTTTTTAAAGTTCTCCAGGGAACACAGTGTTTCTAAGGCCTTTATTAAAACAACCTGTTTATTTCAAGAGTCCATGCTTGAAAGGAGTCAGCACTTATCCAAGGTAGAAGTTACAGAATTAAAACATGTATTTCCTGGTGTGATCCATTCAGTAAAAATTTACTCAGCACCTAGTCCGCGCATAGCATTGAGCTGGCGCACACTGAGACTTTTGCCTGGGGTGTGCATCTTAGGTATTTGTGGCCACCAAATAAATGTCTTTTAAATAATGTTTTCTATATTTGCAGAAACTGACAGGTCGTGAGTTTTACCTCTCCATTCCAGAAGTCAGAACTCAACTTCTTAGTGTCTTTTAAACTAGGATGCAGGCCTAGGTCGAGCCAACCAGATGCACCTGCACGAGCCTTTGTTTTCTAAGAGTACAGTGGTAGGGGAAGGGGGTTTTGGCAAGAGCCATGGAGAATCCCCTCCTGAGGACAAAGGCAGGCCAGCAGCAGGACTCAGAAGTCTCTGAAGCAGTAGCAAAAGACCCAACTGAAAAGTTCCTGGCCCCTGTGACTCAGGCCCACAGGTGCTGACATTATAGCAGCCAGCAAACCTAACAAGGCGATTTGCATATCATCGCGAGATGCTGCCCTCACTGACGACTCTCCACCCTCAAAAGTAATCTGTGCGCATTCCAATTTCCTTGTCCAAATTCTGCTGCTGACTCTAGCTAGAGGGTATATACTGTTTGCCACAAAGAACCCTGAAGAGATTGATTGGTTGATTGATTGACTGATTGATTGAATGACTTGAGAACAATTATTTCTTTGCCATTGTAAATCCAGCCAAGACAATCAGGGAAGAGGGGAGAGAAAAAATGCAGCAATATTCTTTAGATTGTCGTGAGACGCTTCTGAATCCAGACAGGGAAAACTCTGTCCACAGGAAAATGGAAATCATCCTTACTCTATTTCCATGACGTGAATTACAACTACAGTGGCTGTGCCGATTTTGAACGCTTTTTATTTTAGATATCAATCACCTCCTCAAATAACTCTTGGGGCGTATTTGTGTAAAAGTGACACAGCCCTTACTGGGGAGCCACAGGCCGCGGTTGCATCAAAGCCACAACAAAGCCACCAACAACCCCCCAAACCAATTGGATCAGCCCCCACACCACTGCAAAATTATTATCAGCTAGTAGGGATTGTACATGTAACTGGGGAGGTGTGGGGGGGGAACGGTAGAAAGTGAGAAGCCATTCTGATATCTCAGCCACTGTCTTGGTGCTTGTAAAAACCTCAAAAGGCGTCAGGACTAATCCCTTCAAAGAAACCTGGGTCTTTCTTTATCTTGGCGATAAAGAAGGATAAGATTGAAGACAGCACAGGATCCATTGGCAATCATGAAAGTGTCTTTGGTCTTTATCTGAGCAAAATACTTTGCAAGCATTGAGGCCATAAAGAGGGATACATAGAAGTAGCTCCCCCCCGCCACGCAATCTGGGTACACTGCTGCTCAGATAAGAGATTCATGCTCAGAAAGATTTAGAGAGAAGGGTACAAGGAATCTTTCTAAAAGCAGAACGCAAACATCTTAACACAATAACTAAGAAAATGACATGAAAGCTATGTTAACCAGTTTGATGAAAACATTTCAAATTGCATATGAAAACACCACACTGCACCCCATGATTGCATTCATGTACGTAGCTATCATTTAATAATAATTAAAAAAGAAAGGTTTAGAGAGCTGTTCAATAAAATGAATTTTTTTACTATTTTAAGAGTAATTCTATTCACGGCCATCTATTCTGTGAAAATAGACCAAAATCCAAAAAGAGTAAACTTATATGATAGGCTTGTTAAAGCAGTGTTTATCAAAAGTAAGGCGTTTGAACTATCTGAAGTTTCACCAAAGAGACCAGGTTAAGTGGCCTGTAAGATCCCCACGGTAATTTGCATTCATCACAATGCCAATTTTGAAAGTAATGACGTGGGAAAACATGTTTAAAAAAAGGGAGACTACAAAATTAGAAGTTCAGTTTTTTAAGATGGATAGATACTGATAGTCACGCTTGAAAAAACGTAGGAAGAAAATGCATTGAAATGTTCATCTATGACAATGGCTTCATATCTCAGGGTTAGGAATTAAAGACTTTTTAATTCCTTTTCTTCTATTTTAATTCTATTCTATTCTTCTATTTAATTCACTTTTTCTTCTATTTTTTTTCTTTCTTTTTTTGCTTTTTCCGTGTTCCCCCATTCACAATACAAACCAGGCATGGGGCCTGGGCTGGGGTGTACATAGGGTAGGTTTATTCTGCCTCCTTTTTCTATACAGTCAGTGTATTTTTCTTCTATTTTTACAATTTTCTGCATTTTCTGAATTGTTGAAAGTGAACATGGATTTTTTGATTCCGACAGAAATAAATATTAATTTAATTGATATTGTAATGCCACAGATACAACCCTAGGGAATGAAAGCCAGCTATACAATTAGCACATTGTGATTCTAACTGAAATTTAAAATCTACCTGTAGATGAAATACACAGAAATATACAAAACTGGATTGCGTCGTCGTCGTTAAGGGATACCATGACGTCCAATTATTCTTTTCTTACTTGTACTTTCTCAAATTTCCTTTAATGAATGATTTCTATATTTGGAAAACTCATTTTTCAGAAGATGACTGTTTTTAAATGAAAATAAGGTCAGCTAATTCTCACATTTCACCAATCACAAAGTCTAATCATCAAAAACAAAAGAAAATGATATCAAAACAGTTTTCCACATTATTATCTTATGTTTCTAGGGAAGAACAAAAAGCTCCCTAAAATGTAGTGGACTACAATTTTTTTTAAGTCCTTCAAATTTTTAATGTGATGAGTACGAATCTCATAAAACATGATTGTTATAAGAAATTGCATTTATTCACTCAATCTATAAATATGTTTGTTATAGGAAATTATTAAGCTTAACTAAATATACATAATTTTTGATAATTTACTTAGTACTGCACATATGGGTATAGATATAAGAGATTTACGTTGTCTGATGGGAAAGAAAGCTTCAGACTCATTTCTTTGTATTCTCTCTTCTTTTTTTTCCTTGACACAGAGTCTCACTATGTCACCCTCAGCTGAGTGCTATGGTGTCACAGCTCACAGAAACCTCAAACTTATGCTTAAGCAATTCTCTTGCCTCAGCCTCCCAAGTAGCTGGGACTACAGGCACCTGCCACATTGCCTGGCTATTATTTCTTGCAGTTGCCACTGCTGTTTTAGCTGGCTGGGGCCGGATTTGAACCTGCCACCCTCGGTATATGGGGCTGGCGCCCTACCCACTGAGCCACAGGCACCACCCTATATTTTTCCCTTTATATTTCTTACAATAAAGGGAACCGCAGCAGACACAGACATACAGCAAAGCCTTATTGTTCCACTAAACCAAGTTAAGGGTAAGTTGCTATTATGTCTGTACATGTAAATGAAGGCAGATTCACTCAAGTGTTTTCTGAAGTTAAATAGAAAGAGCAGAGAAAGTGACAGCTGGCAAGCTTGAAATGGATGTATGTAGAATAATTCCTGTCATGGTGAGGATTGAAAGAGGCTGTTGAGAACTGTGATACTAACATCAGGTGAGGAACTCAGCCTAAGGAAATAGCAGAATCATGTGAGTGAAATCAAATTGCATCCCACACCTCCAAATCGTTCCTAAGCACAGAGAGAGCATTTATCCACCCATCTTTGTTTGGGTAATCTTGTCCCCCGAGTGTTAATTCCTTTGAACTTCCATGTTTGGTCTTGTACCAGAATGGCCACAGGAGCTGCCTGTAGCTAACAGACAAGCCCCCAGAGCTGGGAAGCAGCGGAGGCAGGTGCATCTGAGCCCCGAGAGCTGGGCAGCAGCCGAGGTAGGTGCATCTGGGCACAGCTGTTTGTTAGCTCAATGCCCATCCAAACAGATAGGTCAGGAGGACGTAAGACAGGGCACCAACAAGGTCCAACCTCATTAGGATTAGTTATCAGCACAAGTGTGTCCTCTAAGACTCTGTACATTTCGTATAAGGTATGACACACACAGGGCTGAATCTGGTGAAGCCCAGCCAGGACTTAAATACTGCTGTCTCCTACACACCAGTACATAAGACCAAATAATCCCCTTTAGGGGAATTTCCACAAGTCTTTGAAAATAGTTCTTTTGCAGAATTAGGTGAGACCAGTCACACGTGGGTAGACAAATGCTTTCCCCTGAAATACATAGATGTCCCCCACTGTCATTCATTGCTGAAAAAGGTCGATCCCAGCAAAGGGGTCTAGAGAGATGAGACTCAGAATCAGGTGAGGGGAAAACACTGTTTTCACCTTGAGCCAGAGTTCAAGCCTAGGACAGAGAAATAATCCTGGCCTTATTCACTCACTTCTTCATCCATCACGCATGTACTGAATGTCCTCAGGACCAGTTGCAAAATTTGAGAGGCTCAGTGCAAAAGGAAAAATTAGGGCCCTGGTTTAAACATCATTAAGAATTGTGGGGCGGGGGGGAATGGGTGGAGGGAGGGTGATTGCTGGGATCAAGCCTATGGTTCATCCTATAAGGGTACATGCGAATCTCTCTAAATGTAGAATATAAATGTCTTAACACAATAACTAAGAAAAAGGCGCAAAGGCTATGTTAACCAGTTGGATGAAAGTATTTCAAATTGTATACAGAAACAGTGCACTCTACCCCATGAGAGTATTAATGTACACTGCTATGATTTAATTAAAAAAAGAAATCTATTCCCACTCTTTATTCTGAAGGCCATGTATTCTGTAAGACATACCTCCCAAATAAACATCTCCTACTGCACAAAGAATGAACAAACAGGTTACCATATTACAATATTATGGGACCAATTACATTTTTTAAAAAAAGAATTCCAAGGGGGCAGCCCCAGAACAATGAAGCAACTGCGGGGATCCTCTGAGCACAGGACTCAGTTCAAATGTTCAAGCCACCTGCCTACAAGCCAGTCCTGACTGTCATCTACATGTCACTCGTCACGCTCAGTTCTAGGCATACACTGGAAAGTAAAACAGCTCCGGCACCTGTTCCCTTAGAGCTTAGAGAAGTGTCTGCCGAGATCCGCGCTGTTCTCGCCATCCGTCTCTTCTCCCAGTTACCTTTAAGTTAAAATTGACTTTTTCTTCTATTTTCACCATTTTCTATATTTTCTTAATTGTTGAAAGTGAACATGGATTTGTTTTATTCACGTAGAAATAAATATTCATTTAACTGACATCTAGTAACACAAGATATGACCATAAGTAATAAAAGCAAGCTATACGATTTGCACACTGTGGTTCTAACTAAAAATTTGCAGTGTGCGCTCGCTGCAGTGAGTTTGATTCATGTATTAAATAATTTGTCATGCAAGCTGTTCCTCCAGCCTCTGGAACTCAACTGAAGGTTCAGTGACATAACCCAATGCCAGGGCGGCCAGCCGGCGATGCTGAGGAGGGTCGCGTGTGGTGGCAGGAAGCAGACGAGCCTCTGAGGGGCAGCTTCCTAAAGGATTGTCAGGTAGAACTTACACTATCAGCATTAACCTGGATGTCAGAGAAAGAGGCCACAAAGTTAAGTTCCACCACCCACTTGAGAAAGAAAAATGCCTAAGCAATTTGAGCCTTAAGAATTGGAAAGCACAAGTGTTCAAATGTCACACTAGTACTTAAATGTCACACTAGTACTTAAGTGGGTATCCCTCCGTGAGGGTCCACTTTGTATAAACCAGACTACTGTGGTTTGAGGTTAATAGCTTCAACATGGGATGTTAATGCAACCCTCCCTCCCTGAGTTTTCACCTGGTACGTCCCGAGTTTTCCGGGATGCCAGATTGGGTATTTTGGAGGAAGTTTTCTGTTGCGTTGAGTTCAGCCTTTGTCCCGTGCCCGTCTCAGCCCCTCGTGGCACAGTCTCCCCTCGCCAATGACTGTTGCTCCCACCACCCTCTGCTTTCAGAATTCACACTGCACTTTCTTGTACGTTGTAGCCCCTAACTGCCAATCATTTTCTATAAGACATCAGAGATGAGGCTTGACTGATAGGAGAATTAAAGAGAGGTTCAACCAGAGAATAATTTACAGGTATTGAACAGGCTGAGGCCTGACCCCCAGCCACAGAAGAGGCCTGTTGCCTGATAGTTCTGTGGTCTTCACATTAGCGATAAGAAAGTCTACCTCCAGCCCCAGAGGGTCCTACAGCGACCTATTGCCCAGCTGACCTCCCACGCCCCTCAAGTCCTCATGTGTTAGCTCAAAATTGGCCTATTCCTAAAATGATTAACAGTAAGAAGTTCTGTCTCCTTTAGGGAAAACTCCATCTTTACCAGTAGGGTTAGGCCTTGGATCTGAGATCATAGGCCCATCACACTCTAATCCCTATCAACCATTTCCCCAAACCATGGCTGTCCAATTTCAATAAATGTCCTATGGAAGCTTGTATTCCAGGTTCCTTGAAATCTCTCCTTTCAAGGGCTCAAATATCATGAAGTTCGATGTTTCAGTTGGGTATCTTCGCCTACAAAACAATTAAAATAAACTTGAGCTATCTTAAACAAGGAATGTCATCTATTAAGCAATATATGGTGTACCTCACGTATGGATAGCAACCAAGAAACCATATATATACACGTTTTCTTTTTGAGACAACATCTCACTCTGTTTCCCAGGCTGGAGTGTTGCAGCATCATAGCTCACAGCAGCCAGACAGCATCTCACTCTGTTATCCCAGGCTGGAGTGCTGCAGCATCATAGCTCACAGCAACATCAAACTCTTGGGTTCAAGTGATCCCCCTGCCTCAACCCTCAGAGTAGCTGAGACTAAAGGTACCCGACAACACCAGCTAGTTTTTCTATTTTTAGTGGAGACAGAGTCTCACTCACTCAGGCTGGCCTGGAACTCCGAAGCTCAAGAAATCCACCTGCCTCAGCCTCCCAGAGTGCCTGGATTACAGGTGTTAGCCACCGTGCCCAGCCCAGGACTCTATTTTGAAGAAATCAAATAGATTAAAAACATGTCTGCAAATTCTTTGACACTCATCTCATCCAAAGCCTGGTTCCCTTTCCTTTGACTATCGACTTGCCTAGGGACTCCGCTCTAACCAAGAGAACTCCCAAGGCTAGGCTAGGCAAGGTAGTTTGACCTTGTTCTCTTGGGGGCACACACCCTTGGTACCTACCTTCCATGCTGCAGGGAAGCCCAGCCACCCAGCAGGGCCATACCTCAGTGTATTAGCCCATGGCCTGCCATGAGATCCCAGCCCTCGGTCAGTATCAACTGCCAAACATGAGAACAGAAGCCTTAAAACAGCTCCAGCCCCAGACACCAGCACCCTGCAACTTCACCAATAACCTCCGTGAGGACCATCTCCTGGAATGAGGAAGTATAGCAATAAGAGATTGCTATTTCAGACCACAATGTTTGGAGTGTGACATACAACCAGAACACCCAGGTAGTGGTCAGAACCCCAGTAGAGAGAATAGGAGCTGAAGGGGCAGGAGCTCACTCTTTCCACCGCCGCAGCCAGAGGGCAAGCACAGGGCTCGAGGTCACTTCATCTGACGCTCTTGATTCTTCAGACGGCATCCCCAGCGGTTCTACCCGCTGTTCTGAGGTGGGGAGATTTCCGTTTGAGGATCCTTCCCACATGCCCAGCTTGACCATCCAGCCACATGTTTGCAAGTGTTTGTCAAATGCAATACTCTTCTCTATCCCTATTGATTAGGATAGCTAGGGCCAGTTTCTGTCACTGACAACCAATAGAGTCTAAATTGCTACTGGATCTGCAAGTTAGGTCTTGATGAGGCTTTTGGAAAAAGCTGCATGTAAGAACAGGTAGGACATGTCTGCTCTCTGCTCAGTCACCTCAATTCTCGTTACCTCTGCAAACCTCCTTCCTCAACTGCTTTAGTTATGTGGGAAGCAAGACATGGTCTTCCCCTAGCTCCTGATGCACTAGCTAGCTCTTAACCCCCAAATCAGTGCTTAGGAGTCTGAGAGGGCCAGCCTGGGTCAGGTGCATCTAGGGCCAGAACCCAGTAACATCTGTGCCAAGGCCACGTGGTTGCAGAGGACCCCAGCCTGTGACTTGAGTCAGAATAGCCACTTCTAGACAACAGGGGTGCAGATATATAGCCCCTCACAGGTTGGGGAAACAGCGCCAAGAAATTTTGCTTCAGCCTTTGTTACCCACGGGGTGATTTTTCCCCTGTGATCTTCCTGTTCTCCAAACCGTACCCCAAGTAACTTCTCGACCTTTGTACCCCCATCTGTGATTTTTCTCACATTCCTGGTGACCCTTTAAACTTATCTTACCCTATGCATGTTGAATCCCTTCCTGCCCCTATAGAGCTTCTGTTAAGTGATTTCTTAATCTTGAAACACCTCTGCTGCCTTTCACATCTGGTTTTTAACACTCACTTGCCTGTATTTCCCCATGAGCATCCGGGAGCCGTGATTCCAGGAAGCTTTGCGTTGGGTTCTGTAATCATTGCCTTGTACTCCCGTGCCCCTCCGTGAGCTGGGCACATGCCGGTGAGACCACAGTCTCGCAAGTGTCATAAATGACAAAATCTTGGAAGTTAATTGGCAGTCATTTCAGAGGCTGTAATTGGCCCCAATTAAAAGGTCCTGGTTAGTTTTACCTGATCCAAGAAAAAGAATTGATCTATTTATACATGAGTCTGCTGGGTCAGGCCCATGAAGGAAGCAGAGGGACGTGAAAGGATACTCAAGTTGGCAGAAAAGAGAATTTCATAACAATGATACAAATGGTTCTCAAACACGCCACACTTGTTTACATATACAGGGAAGCAGTATTCTCTGAGACTTGTCATCTTTTTACTTTGCTAAGAAAGGATATGAAACCAAAGAATGCCAAATCTAAAATTAGTAACATGAAAGCAAAATCTTTACCATAAAAATGAGAGCAGGAATGGAATAAAAAAAAACAATCCTTACCCATAAAGTTGTGTCCATACACTTGTTCCAACTTTCAAAAACCCAGAACACTGGGCCAGGCACAGTGACTCATGACTGTAATCCTAAAACTATGGGAGGGTAAAGCGGTGAAGCAGGTGGATTGATTGAGCTCAGGAGTTTAAGACCAGCCTGAGCAAGAGTGAGACTCCATCTCTATTCAAAATAGAAAAACCAGCCAGGCGCCTTTAGTACCAGCGACTAGGGAGTCTGAGGCAGGAGGATCACTTGAGCCCAGGAGTTTGAGGTTGCTATGAGCTGTGCGGAGGCCACTGACCTCTAGCCTGGGCAACAGAGCTTGACTCTGTCTCAAAAATAAATAAATAAAAAGGAAAATCCCAGGACACCGAAGCAGTAGACCACCCTGCAACCCTTTTCCATCTGACCTGCATTTTGGATTCCCTCCGGGACACCAGCTCCCTTTCTAGAGTAAGGAGTGTCAAACGGGGCCACAGGTGTCACCACTGCACAATATATGCATGTAATAAAATGCAGGTGTTCCCCTAAATCTATGCAAGTAAAATAAAATCGGGCCAAATTCTTTCCACTGCAACCCGGGTTTCCCACAGAAGGGAGATCACATCCTCACATCTGAATGTGATACCCTCCCACCCTCCCCCTGTCACACAGTTCTACACGGAAGCAAAACAGAGCCTCCTACTCCCTGCTTGCCACGTGCCAGGATCCACACAACTACCTGACAAGATTGGTGACAGTAGTCTCCTCTCTGACTAGGAAAGATAATGCCACCACCTGCCCCAAGTCACAGAGGCTGATGAATTCTGCAGCTGGGATTTGAAACCAAGTTCATCCGATGTCTAACTCCACTTCCCAAACTGTTACTTTTCCCCCTTGAATATTTAAGCCAGGCTTTGGACAACCAGGTGGCACACACACACTTTCATTTTAGGGAGAAATTATTCTATAAAATTACCAGTTTTATTTTCAACATCAGACCTGAGACTTCAGAAAACATGAATAGCCCCTCGGCCTGAGTCATGGGAGTAGTCTTGTTACATAGCGAAGTACCTGAGTCACTTGGATTCATGGGAAAAAAACACATGAGGAATTTTATTTGTGATTTAATGGTTTTGAAATCAAGTGACAAGCTTAGGCATGAGAATAATATACTTATGTATGTTGGCAAGATGAACTGATGGTGAGTGTTATATAAGTAAAAGTGATGGGTTGACACTGCCCGGGGACATTTTTGGAGGGGAAACTCTGTGGACACGTTTGTCACAAGTCTTCAGAACAGGGAGGGGAAGACTTCTTGTTCTGCTCTGTAAAATGTCTATTTATCTCAAGGATAAAAAATAACTTCCCTCCATTTCTCTGTCTTCAGATACCTCTCACAGTCTGCCTTTTATTTCTCTATATTCACATGAGCACTTGGCCTGAGGGGGCTGAAAATATCTCCTTCCCTGCCATGAATGCTCCAAACCCCTTACCAGGAATTTCACGATTAGAGAAAAGGCATCATTTGAGGAGACACCATGAGGGAAGCTAGATTTAGATAGAGATCAATAACCAGTATCCGATTCTTCTGTGAGAACTCGTTTTGATAACAGGAAAAGTAGCAGAGCACGTGAGCCTTAGCTGTGATGGCAATACATACGTAGCCAACATTTTTCTTTTTTTGAGACAGTCTCACTGTGTCGCCCTCAGTAGGGTGCTGTGGCGTCACAGCTCACAGCAACCTCCAACTCTTGGGCTTAAGCGATTCTCTTGCCTCAGCCTCCCATGTAACTGGGACTACAGACACTCACCACAACACCCATCTATTTTTTGTTGTAGCTGTCATTGTTGTTTAGCAGGCCCAGGCTGGGTTCAATCCTGCCAGCCCTGGTGTATGTAGCTGGTGCCCTAACTACAGAGCTATGGGCACTGAGCCACATAGCCAACGTTTGCTATGTGTTGACTACCAGCTGGGAACTGTCCTAAGTGCTTTATATAAATTAACTCTCTTTCTTCTTTTGACAGCCTCAGGAGGTGGGAATTATCATAATGCACATTTTATAGATCAGGAAACTGACGTGGACACCATTGAGCCATTCGCCCCAGGTTCCACAGAAAGGAAGCAGGAGGGTTAGGTTTAAACTCAGATGGGGGGGCTGACTTACTAATCAATCCTTAACCTCTGCAGTCACGCGGCCACTGAAACAAGGCCAGCGAGGTGCCAGATAGAGACAAAAGTGTGACAAAGGGAAGTCTGGACGATAACAAGTGACTTCAGGTCTGAACTGTACTAAGGACATCCTGTCAGCTCTGTGCTAAGGTGTTAATAGAAAATTGACCCTTCTCTTATTAATTCAAAAAGAAAGAAAATCTAAACATTCAGAGTCTTCATTAAAAGTCTCTGTTCGCTGAGCGGAGCTTGGCAAATTCCAGAAATGGACAGCAGGCTCGGGGTCTTTGAAGGCTTAAGAGAAGATGTCCTGGAGCATTTGAAAAGAATACAAACTCTTCTCTTTACAACGTGGTGGCAGGGGTCACATTTCTTGTTTGTGAACAACAGACGTCCATGGTGGTTCTTCAGCAAAGGAATTTGTTGACAGATGTCAGGGAGTCCACAGACTTAATGGGAAGGCTGGACAAGGAGGCCTGTCAGCGGTGGAGAGTGGGCAGACGCACTGTGGCCAAAACGACAGCAAAGGAAAACTCTGGTTTGATTCATATTTGCTGACACTGTTAGAAACACGAGCCTGCTGGCGGTGGACACTGAATTCTGTTGCCACCACCAACAAAATACAGCTCAAGTCTGCATAGCTTCTCTGCGCGTCGAAAAATTCTCAACAGAGCATCGATTGGCTGAGCTCAGTCAACCTCAGGCGGTTAGAGAACCAGGAGCCGGGGAGTTTGGAGCGCCTTTAAATTCCGCAATCTGTGCAAATGTCTCTACTTGAGGATTTCTTTAAACTCTCTACATTCAAATGCTGGGCAGTAGAGACCTGGAGAGACATGTGCCCCTCAGTGGCACACGTGTCATCTTAAGTTGAAAGCAACTTCAATAATCAACAAAGATATGGAAAGGTACTCTACGCAAGACAGAAGACGGGAGATGATGGAAAAGCTGGATAAACACAGAATTTTAATTTTTAGCTCTGCCACAAACTCACTGAGTGGCCTTAAAATGTCTGAATTTCCTCGTTTGTAAAACGACAGTCAACATGGGGGTTATCTTATGAATTATGACGATGTAAGGAGATGATGGGAGCTTAGAAATTCATAACCTTTCAAGATTAAACCTAAACATAGAACATACTGTTACCTGTTCGTTCTCCGGTACCACCTAAAGCAGGATGAGGGCAGTGCCTTAAATTAGAGTGGACTGAGAGACACACAGTGTTGAATTATGGAGGACACCCGGAGAATTAGTCTCCCCATTAAAATGCAGGGGAAATTTCACCCAAGGCCCAGCCCGGTGGGTCACGCCTATGGTTCCTGCTATGTGGGAGTCTGGGGCGAGAGGAGGGCTTCAGGCCAAAAGTCAGAGGTTGTAGTGAGGCCACTGTATTGTAGCTCAGGGACAGAGCAAGACATTGTCTCAAAAAAAAAAAGAAATCGGAGGCGCCTGTGGCTCAAAGGAGTAGGGTGCCAGCCCCAGCCAAAAACTGCAGAAAAAAAGAAAGAAAAAGAGAGAGAGGAAAAGAGAAAGGAAGGAAGGAGGAAAATTCCCTTCTCGGATACTTTGAACATCCCTGAGAATGGGACACCCTAGGCCAGCGGTTCTCAACCTGTGGGTCGAGACCCACAGGAACTGTATTAAAGGGTTGGGGCATTAGGAAGGTTGAGAACCACTGCCCTAGGCACTTCTTCCCCCAAAGCTAACTAGATGGCTGTGAGCCCTGTAGGTTCCGAGATACCTTACAAAAAGCTTCCTTTTAGCACTCTGCTCTTGTGCCTTCATGACTGAAGCTCTGAAGACATATAATTATGATATAAATTTATAACATGATTATAAGAATGATACCTATAAAAAAAAATGCCACCTGACCTGAAAATTCCACCATCCACTATAAACTTTTCTGGTTGTAGCCGCCATTGTTGTTTGGCAGCCTGGGCTGGATTTGAACCAGCCATCTCAGATGTATGCGGCTGGCGCCTTAGCTGCTTGAGCCACAGGTGCTGAGCACTATAAACTTTTCTTATAGAACTAGGGCATTCCCTCATTTCTGGTCTCAGTTAACAGTGATTTACCAAAATTTAATTGCCAATATTGATTGGCCCTTTCTTAATGCCTCACAGGAATTATCTTTTTTAATCCTTAACAGTTGTATGAAGCTCATACAGCCATTTGACAGAAGCAGGAATTGAGTCTTAGGACGTTGAGGTCAGTTGTTCAAGGTCATACATCAAATGCAGTTTTCTCTCAATCTTAACCGCACCTTACAGCAGCACTAGAGAGCAGAAAAAGAGTTCTTTTTTTTTTGGCCAGGGCCGGGTTTGAACCTACCACCTCCGGTATATGGAGCCAGCGCCCTACTCCCTGAGCCACAGACGCCATCCTGCAGGTAGAGTTCTTGAAAAAAAGTGGGGATAATCTATTAATGAAACAAGTAAAGGATGCTGGGCTCTTTGAGGGACCTACTTTATTGGGCACAGTAAGATTCCCTCATCTGGCTAAGACTGAAATGCCAAGGCTGCCCATAGAGACTATCACCCTTTCCCCACAAGTCAGGTGCGTGCCAGGGATGGCAAGCTGGTGAATGTCACTCCCCTGCTTATCCACCCGATGTCTTGGGCATTATTTAGATGCCCTTGTGAGCGTCCCAAAAGTTACTGTGCCTTAAAATCACCTGGTAGTCCTGGTAAACTACAGACTCTGGTTCAGTAGGTCCATCTGGGGTGGGTCTAAGACCCTACACTTTTAGCAAGCTCCCGGGTGGTGCCAATGACATTGGTCCATGGTGCTCACCTTGAGTATAAGGGAACAGCAGGATCTACCCCATACTTTTCAATGAGATTGAAGTCAATGAAATAATGAATGTAAAATGCCTGGCCGTGACATATAAATAGCACTTGTCATGCTTTTTGCTAAATAATACATTGGACAACGTAACTGAACTCTTCATTCTGCCCATGAATACTCTGGGGAATTTTTGCATTAACTGCCCCAGCCTGTTCAATCCAAGTCCCATCACATCTAATGGGATAGAATCCTGCACTTAGCACCCCAGGGCTCTCTCTAAGGGTGGGAAAGGGCCACCTCAGGTCTTGGTTCTAAAGACAGCAGGAGAAATGTGGAAGCTTTTGAATATTGTTCCCCAATTCCTTTTCTGCACAATGGCTTTGGTTTCTGAAAGAAGTGCTGAGTGATCTTCAAGGCAAATTCAGCTTTTGTTCACTTTGATAATATTGGGTACAGCCTGATCGGGGGCGTGAGCTTTCCCCAAATCGCTGGAATAAGTAAGAAGGCGGGGGTAACACTCCAAAAAGGCTCACGGGTGTTTCCCAAGCTGGAAGAAAGTGGCACAGATAAAAACCAGGGAATCTTCAGGAGCAGGGGCAGGGAACAGCACCAGAACTATTAAATAAACGCTTACATATAAAAGACTATGCTTACCTAACTCCTGTAATTTCCTTAAAAGCCAAAGGACTTTTTAAAGCAAAATTTATAGCATTGCAGGCTGAAATCGATAACGTATACAGAAGTAAAGGAGATGTCATCAAAAGCACACAAAAATGGGGTGTATAAATAAAACCATACCGTTGAAGGTTATCTTTTGATTCTAAATGACTTCGATATGTTCAGGATATAAATTGTTTATCCTAGAAGGAAAAAAATAAACAATTCAAAGACAGAACAAAGCAGTCAGTAAAAGAAATGAGGAGGAAGAACAGAGCAAAATATTTTAATAGTTGTATCACCACTGTCACTGGCAGAAAGAATAAATGAAAAACAACCTGTCAATGAAACAACCTATTCACGAAACACTAACAATAGGTTGTTAATGAAAACAGCCTATTCATGAAACACTCAACACCTGCAAAATATATGTTCATTTTAAGTGTTCAATAGTATCTTCACCCAGATAAAACAAATGCTGGGTCAAAACCAAGTCTCAGGGGTGGTGTCTGTGGCTCAAGGGTACCGGCCCCATACACCAGGGGTGGTGGGTTCGAACCCAGCCCCAGCCAAAAAAAACAATAACAAAAAACCAAGTCTCACTATGGTACCCTAAAAGATGGAAATTTAGAGAGTGTGTTCTCAAGTTACATTGCAATGAACTTAGAAATCAATAACCATAAAATGTAAGCTATCCAGAACTGTCTCCAAATATTGGGAAATTAAGAAGCAGGAAAAAACCAAAGTAGAAAGAATGTAATAATAATCATCGCAGCAAAATCAATGATAGAGGGGACAAAGTTAAAAACGTCAGATCTTTGAAAGGACGGATATAATTGATAAATCACAGATAACATGGATTAAGAAAATGAAAGAACTGTCTAACAAGGGTACAAGTGAACTTTTCTAGAACTAGAATATAAATGTTTTGATACAGTTAAGGCTTTTCTTAGCACTCTTTTCTCACCCCTCATTTCTTATTGCTCCAGATCCTCTTCAGTATTTGGTGTTGCTGTTT
>CAUYQV010082770.1:0-33672 GCA_963574575.1 Galagoides demidoff | reverse complement strand
CAGGTGGGTCTCCAGCCCTCAGCCCTTCTCACCTCTGAGGTCTCCCGTGACTGTTGTTCTACCCTGTGTGCCCAGAGTTTAGCTCCCACTTATAGCTGAGGACATTTGGCATTTGATTTTCTGTTTCTGAGTCACTTCACGCAGGATAAAGGCCTCAGATTCCATCAAAGTTTCTGTGAAAGACCTTGTTTCCTTCTTTTTACTTTTTTTTTTTTTTGCGGTTTTTGGCCTGGGCTGGGTTTGAACCCACCACCTCTGGCATATGGGGCTGGCGCCCTACTCCTTTGAGGCACAGGCGCTGCCCAACCCTTCTTTCTTTAAACTTTTTTTTTTTGGTAGCCTTTTCTGGTTCTTTTGTAAGATGATCATAGACAAATCTGACAGACACAATGGCTTAGAGAAAGGTTTTTTTGTTTGTTTTGTTTTGTTTTCAGTTTTTGGTTGGGGCTGGGTTTGAACCTGCTACCTCTAGCATATGGGGCTAACGCCCTACTCCTTTGAGCCACAGGCGCCACCCTAGAGAAAGTTTTATGTACACTTTCTGTCGCATTGTTTTTAGAAATAATTTGGGAGTAGTAGAGTCAGGTACAAATATATGATGAACATTCATCTGGAAATTGGAAAAATTATTCTCTGTTAGTATATTTTTCCGTAATACTCACACTTACATACATACTCACAGACACACAAAGTACCTCACCTCCCCCCACATTTATTCTAAAGCTTCCTTTTTTTTTCCTAGAAAAAATAATTTTTAAAGGCAAAGAAGTACCTTGGTGCTTTGGATCAATTTTCCCTTTGAAATAACTCAGCCAACTATACCGGATGGGCCCTTGACATGCTCTTTTATGAAATTCCAGATTAAAAAAGGCCACTATGAAGGATGTTGCAAGGGCTTAAGTAGATTTAGGAACTGAAGACAGAATCAAGAATCTGATGTTAAATAAAATAGCCAAGAACCAAAGCAGTCAAAAGGCGTTAATAAGACTGAAGATAACATTGGCATACATACAGGAATTAGAGAAAAATGATTTTAAAGGGAAGCGTCATTCTCGTTGTGTTGACTCAGGCGTCTGTAACCACAGCTGCTCCTTCTAGGTGTGAAATACAACACGTATTTTTAAAGAGCTCTCGATATTCCTTATCGTCCTCGGCAGTTTAATCAAAATTGCAATGACTACACAAACCTGTGTGTGAGGTCAGCTGTATCTCTCTCGTCTCTCTTCCCTGCTCTATTCCTGGCCAGTCCAGGACATTATTAGGGTATTTCATTTGATTTTGTCCCTTTCCAGGCAATGTATTATGTACCTATCAAATGATGTTTGATAATCAATTCTTGATCTCTCCTGGAGGTCAGTCAATGACACCATCTAAATTGTCATCTCATTTCTTTCTTGAAAGAGAATCCATCTATTTCCTTTGAGCACATAGAGATTTCAGATGAAAGGACGGTGCTAAACCATTCATGAACCAGATGACATTTTTTCTCATCAAGACTGACAGACTGGGCTTCTATGGGAAGATGGACTTACGGTTATTACAGGGTCTCTTTCATTTGAGTTCCCGTTAATATGCTATTAACTTAACTCTGCTCAACCCTTCATTGCAAGGTCTCTTTATTTCTTAGTTAATTTTAGTTTGGGTGTGGAGGGATAAATGGAGGGGGAAGGATATTGTGGATTCAGATATGAAAGCAACAGAGATTTAAAGCCTGGGAGGTTCAAATCACAGAAAGTGATAAACTTCCTTTTTTTGTTGATATATATATAAGATAATGCAAACGTGTTTGGAGTAAGCCCAGAGAAGTTAATAGGATAAACGTAACAGCTCTGAGAGGGGTAGCAGGCAAAAGTAGAAAAGCTTTTAAATTGGGGTGCAGCAATTGAGGGGATTATTTAAAAATTAAAGGCTTGAGTTGTTATTAACAAATGAAATACTAGAGTACATTTCCGTGTGTTTTCACGCTCAGAGTATTTCTCATGCACACAGTCCATTTACGGAGAGCACAGTTGGTTCTGTAAAGTTTTATTTCTCCTGCAGATCCTGAATCTTTCAGAGACAGGCTTAAGTGTTATTTTCAGAAGTTTCAGCAAAAGCTCCAACAGACGTTGCATCTTTCTGGATGCTCGTGCCTCAAAATGGCTGGGGCTGTCTTGAGCTTTTCGAATTAATAATTTGAAAAAGATGCTATGCCTATACATAATGACTTCATTTTGTTTGCAGAAATGATTCAAAACAGCCGTTGCTATACACAAGTAGGTCTCATTAAGTGAGATTTTGATGCAGGAGCACAGGTAGTGGTGTCAGCCGTGGCTGCCGGGTAACTGCTTAACTGTGGAAATAATGGCAGAGCAGAAGGTGTGAACGAGCATTAGCACTGATCGTTATTCCGCGGGGCGTTTAGTGCCTCTGCTCGATTTTCTTTTGTTTTCCATTTGGAGCAAGGTACTGCACTTACCCCAAATTCCTTAGGGATTGCAAGAAATGTAATTGCCTTTTTTTAAAGTAAAAAATGTGTTTTAAAGACTATGCTTCAGGTATTTATGAAGATCTTTGAAAAGACTTCTACTCTATCATCAGTTCTATCTCTTTGTAAAAATATACTGAAGACTGATGGTGATGTGCATGTCACAAGACAAACCAGTAAAATTAACTAAGCCACAAAATTAACTAAGTCCTATAAATTATCTGAAAAGAAATACTTTTTCTTTGGTGAACTTTAAAAAATTTTATTAAATGCAAACAATGTCTACTAATTGAGTCACTGTGTTAAAGATCCAATGGATAATTAGATGGTCTGAGAAAATACCCGAGGCAAGGGATATCCACAGGGGTCAGGAGAAGAAGATCTGAAGGTCTAGCTGGGACCACATCAAATCCTGAAGGAATTTCCAGTTCTCCATGCATGTTTCAAAACAGATAGATGTGTTCCAGATTGCCAGTGCCCTGAGTCAGGACTAAATTCATGGGCATAACTCTCATCTCCTTGAATAAAGAGTCGAGTGGGAGAGCTGCTCTTTAGTTTGACTTCACACAGCCTAGGCCTTCCACTCTGTATCTTTAGTCTGACCTTTGAGCAATAAAATTCCGTTTCTTTCTTTCTTTCTTTCTTTCTTTTTTTTTTTTTTTTTGAGACACTGTTTCACTTTGTCAACCTCAGTACAGTGGTGTGGTGTCAACAGCTCACAGCAACCTCAAACTCTTGGGCTCAAATGAGCCTCTTGCTTCAGCCTTCTGAGTAGCTGGGACAGGTTCCCACCACAATGCTCAGCTATTTTTAGAGACAGGGGTCTCGCACTGGCTCAGGCTGGTCTCTGAACTCCTGAGCTCAGGCAATCCAGCCATCTCAGCCTCCCAGAGTTCTGGGATTACCAGCATGCTGAGCATTAAATTTCAAAGGCAGCAATAACAGACCTGAGTGGGACAGAAAAGTCAGCACCAAAACCCAGAAAAAGCCCATTTTCGTTATTGTTTTCATGATAATATCATTTTCATTTCATTATCATTTTCACAATAACAGAACTGTTTCATAAAGTGTTGACCACTGCTGGGAGCGTTGGGGGAATTTGACTCTTCTCTTTTTTATATTGTAATAACATTGCAAAACATAAAACTTGACTATTTTCAAGGGTAAGGTTAAGTGACATTCACACCGTTGTGCAAACATCGACACCATCCTTCTCTAGAATGTTTCATCATCCAAAATTGAAACTCTGTCCCCATTAAGCAGTAACTTCCCTCCTCCCTCTCTGAGCCCCTCTTGCCCTCGGCAGCCACCATTCTGCTTTCTCTGTGATACTCGACTCATCTTAACAGCGCTGCCAACTCTCAGTATTCTTTAACTTCAGGAAACTTTTTGTTTTTTATTTTTAAAACCCATCAGAGAAAATGCACAACAGCTAGGGAAAGCGAAAGCCTCCAGGGATCCATTTGAAAGAATGATTATGCCAATAACAAAGCTTGTGAAAGGAGCTATCATCCCCTGAATGAGGCAGGCTCTCACCCAGGCTGAGCCAAACGGAAAGCTTGGAAATGGCTGGTGATGGAGAGCACATTTATGTTGCAAATGGGAGACGAATTCAATCACCTGGGCCGGTTGGTGCCCAGCGCATGGAAATGAATGTCTTCGGGACCTGGCATGTCGTTATTATTATCAGGAGAAGAAGCATTTGTTCTGGAGCCATTGTGATTAAAGAACCCTGGGGCCAATTGGCTCATTTGTCTCAGTTTATCTAATTACCAGAGCAAGGTGAAGATTTGGAATGGCTTACAACACAGAAATGAAGCCTATATGGGACGTAAACTGGATGTGGTCCCAGTGGTATGAATGAAATTCAGTTGTTTTCCCCATTCTTTTTTCTCCATTCCTCCCAGGCGCCTTCACTTCCTCAAGCAAAACAAAATAAATTCGTGTTGAAAAATAATTTACACAGACAAAGCAGTGAGTGGGGAAACAGGATTAACAGCAAATCTGGAAAATTCGGACCCTAAGAAAATGCTATTTTCTTTGTGGCAGAAATAGAGCCATTTTATCTGAATTTTCTGGATAATTACTTCAACTCACCATTTCTCTTTGCCTGTGTGGACACAACCTAAATTGTTTCTTTGGTCCCAGATATATCTTTCTGGAAAGTTTTGCTTATAATAAATTTTAAAATATTTTTTAAACAAATGTGCACAGTTTACATGTGCAGGAAAAAAAAAAAAAGCACCCAGGGATGTGAATTTCCTGCAAAGAAAAATTCCCCGACAATTAGTTTATCAGTTCCCGTCAAACACACAGTAAATTGTTTGTAGATGCTCTTAAGTGGAACTTGTCAGTGAATCAGAGGGTGTGAGTTCCCAAGTTTGTTCATGCCAGCTAAAAGCAGGGCATTCATGTCTGTTCCCATGAGAAGCACTGGGAACCCTCTACACAGGTTCTAGGGAAATTTCTCCTGGGACGTGAGAACAGCTGAAGAAATGACTTCTTTTTATATATGGATATTGCTATACACTCTGGGGCCATAAAAAGCAAACAAATAAACAAAAAATCATCAAAGACTTCCACAGGTTGTTCAATCATTATCACAACAGAATAACTTTCTTTATCGAAGTAATGGGACATCAAATTGATACATTTGGTGTGGGGAGGGAGTCACTGAGATGATAGGCATGTAGCCGAGGAGGGTTCTGTAGCAGGAGCTGGAAGTGGGGAAGGCTCAGAGAGAGGCTTTGGCCCCACCCTTCAGTGCTGCATGACCTTTGAAAGTTTTCTATTAGGTGATGACAATTGACCTGGCCCACTGGGACTGATTCTGTGAAGCACAAAATGGATATGTCCATAGAATTTCCCATATGAGATGATTAATTGTAAGCAAATCAGGAGATGTGGTAGGGTGGCTGTCCCTCTGAGGCCTGGCTGCCTGGGGCCCTAGTTTCTCCAACACTTAGGTGGCATTCTTAAGCAGTGAGAAAGTGGCTAAGCCTCCCTGGGAGAGACCAGGGAGAGAAGTGCTTACCTTTATTTGCTGTGCAGATGCTCCCTGAACAGGGAGCTCATGCTTGCGAGCTGTGGTCAGTAGGCTGCATGAAGCCAGCCGATTGGAATAACAGCTTCTTTTGGGAAAGAACATGCCCAGGTCAAGTGTGGCTGCCTCGAGCTTACTCCCAGGAATCCAGCCCTAACAGCCATGGCTAGAAAACCTGAAGTCTGTCCTCCTAACAGCCTATTGCTGTAGGAGTGATAGGAACTGAAGTACAGAAATACTTGCTGAGGATATTGTCCTTTAAAAGGTGTGCTCAGCAGCCTTGAGCTTTATTGGGCCCTGCCTCAAGTCATCTTCATATGAGATGAAAGCTGAATGATAGGAGTGCGACACTTGAGAGGAGGGAGAAGTACTGTTTGTAGGTGAAGAGGCAGACTACGCACATCAGGTAAACTCAGGTTTAGTCTTTGCCTCTTCCACTTCCTCAGTGTGTGACCTTGAGCAGCTTACTAACTGTCTGTGGGTCTGCTTTCTCATGGGTAAGTAACACGGGGATGATAATTTTCATTGTTTCAGGAAGTTGCGAGAATGAAAGCCTTTGGTGCAATGTCTGGCTGAAGACTCAGCAGGGTGAGTATTCTCATTACAGTAAGGTGACCAGATTTTAACATTGGTAAAGCAGGACACCATTGACGGGGGTGGGGGGGTGGGGGGGTGGAGGGGGTGGGGGGAGGTTTCTTAATTAAAAATTTGGTCTATGTGGAACAACAAAAATTTTCATAGAATGCAAAAATAGTATTGTAATTTTTTTAAATTTCAACATAAGTACAATTTACAAATATAATACATTAAAAATTATGTATAGTATTATTTTATTCTTTGGCATATTTCTCATTTGAGTGATTTTTTTTAGTAGATTGCTGTCATTGTTTAAAAGGTCATGAAATTTTCACAAGAATTTGTTAAATTATACTTCACACATAAAATGGCTTTCAAAGTCTCAACACTTAATTGTGATTTTTCTGATGTCCACACTTTATTTACCGTAGAAAAAACACGTTCAGTCGCAGCATTAGTTCCTGGTAGGGACAGTGCGTATCCCACAATTTTTAGTGCATTCTTGTATGGAACATGGTTTGTTTCAAAATGATGAACTATTTCTAACCATTTGTTCTCTATTGTGATTTTTGCTGATGCCCAAGATTTAACCTTTTCCTTTTCAATATATTTTTTTAATAATGCTACCTCATAAGTTGTAAATGTCACTTTCAAGGATGGTGCTAGACTTTTTGTTGCCACTATAAAATATAAATAATACGAGTACTGTCTGCTAAATTTATGAAATAAATAAATAAATTACTTACCTAAATTATCTGAATAGCTGATTTGTTGACATCACTTTTTTAACTAGAACTAGCACGCAGTACGATGTGTATCATCTGAGAGACAGTTACAAAATGTTTTCATGGTTGCCAATGCCAAAGAATGCCATTGTTCATTAAGTCCTAACAATGGTGGTTGAATTCTAACAACTGATCAACAATGCCAACTTTGATAAGCAGTTCTCGATAATCAGTTCTCAATAATTATTTGTTATTATTAAAGTTTAACATTATAAATTAACAAAAAATAATATAAAACTCATATTAGCTACCTGGCAGCCGAAAACCGTATATTCCCTTCCCGTTCTCCCACTGTTCCCTAACTTGTCATGCATTCTTTCCAAAAATTGGGACTTTTTAAAAATGCCATGGGACACAGGACAAATTGTTAAAGATCAGGACTGTCCTGCCAAAAGCGGGATGTCTGGTCACCTTAAGCCTAACTCTTGGCTCGGTGCCTGTGGCTCAAGTGGCCAAGGTGCCAGCCACATACACCTAAGGTGTTGGGTTCGAATCCAGCCCAGCCGGCCAAACAATGATGGCTGCAACCAAAAAATAGCCAGGCATTGTAGTGGGCACCTGTGGTCCCAGCTACTTGGGAGGCAGAGGCAGGAGACTCACTTGAGCCCAGGAGTTGGAGGTTGCTGTGAGCTGTGATGTTACAGCACTCTACCCAGGGGGACAGCTTGAGGCTCTGTCTCAAAAAAAAAAAAAAAAGCCTAACTCTTTCAGTCAATTGTTAGCTGAAGACTCTTTAAACCCAGCTATAACCTATAAGGGCCCCACCAAATGACAGGTGGGAGCCAAAATCAATATCTGTTGGTTTGGGGGCCAAACCAATATCTGTTTTCCATGTATTGATTTAAGACCCCACCTGTAATTCCTGACTCCCTAAAATCTATAAAACCAAAGTGTAACCCCACCACCAAATGTCCACTGCTGAAGGCTTCTTGGGTGTGGCTCCATCCAGGACATGATCCTCAAATTATGGCTCAGAATAAAGCTCTTTAAATTATATAAATTATTTTATATATATAGCAGGAGTTGGCACAGCTCCTTAAATGTGACCCACAAGGCTTCAGTGGGCAGTTGGAAGACTCAAGTTTGGGTGAGATTTATATAATTTAAAGATGTTTATTCTGAGCCATAATTTGTCTTATATGTATATGAGCCATAAACTAGCCTACTAAAAATTTTCCAAATATTATAGATCATAAATTTAAAAAAATTTAGTGGTAGCTCTTTCTCCAATTTTCACAGTATCCTAAATATTTACATGGTGTTATCAAATATGAATTGTAACCCTGAAATAAATTTTGAAACATAACAAGTAAAGCCTCAGCTAAGCTAGAGGAAATATTGAATTATCTTTCTATTTTCTGTACAGAAATAGAAATAATTGTCAAAGGAGAAGCTGGCGAAAGAAAAGCCAGTCAAAAATGTAGCAAACAAGTTTATAGAGAGGTACCAGGCAGTCAGTTAATAAAAATACTTTTGCCTTTTGGATCTTATAATATTTGTGACACATCATCTTTTCAAAATTTATAATTAGTTGTGATTTATTTTCCCATTCTAAATAAATATTCACTTTTTTACTAGCTTTTTCTATCTTTAACAATTTTTTTTTTTAAAACAGTGTTCAGTGTCTCATTCTGTTGCCCTGGGCAGAGTGCCATGGTGTTGCCATAACTAATGGCAACCTCAAACTTCTGGGCTCCAGAGATCCTATTACCTCAAGCTCCTGAGTAGCTGGGACTATAGGTGCCTGCCATAATACTGGCAGAAAACTGGTGGTTCAGTTTTCCATTTTTAGTGGAGATGGATCTCACTCTTGCTCAAGCTGGTCCCGAACACCTGAGCGGAAGCAACCCATCCGCCTTGGCCTCTGGAAGTGCTAGGATTATCAGCGTGAGTCACTGCGCCAGGCCTATCTTTAGTGATCTTTTGCTTAAGTGTTTAGCAACGTGACAGACATGGATGCTACACTGTTTCCTAGTTCTGTCTGACCAGCTTATAGTCAACAAATGTTAATTGAGTCAATAAAAGCATAGTGCACTCTGGGATGGTTAGATGGATTAAAAGAAGGGTGCATTTGGAGGGTGAGTCGAATTTGTTTCTTTTTTTTTTTTTGAGACAGAGCCTCAAGCTGTCCTCCTGGGTAGAGTGCCATGGCTTCACAACTCACAGCAACTGCTAACTCCTGGGCTCAAGCGAGTCTCCTACCTCCGCCTCCCAAGTAGCTGGGACCACAGGAGCCCGCCACAACGCCAGGCTATTTTTTGGTTGCAGCCATCATTGTTGTTTGGCGGGTCCGGGCTGGATTCTAACCCGCCACCTTAGGTGTATGTGGTTGGTGCCTTAGCCGCTTGAGCCCCAGGCACCGAGCCAGTGAGTCAAATTTGAAGCAGTGGTGGGTTAGTGGCATAAACAAAGGTGTAGAGATACGAAAAGCCACAGAAGTTATCAGTGGATAACAGTGAGGATGGGTTCCAGCAAAAGGTATGTGTTGAATAAGGGGTGAGAAAATTGGAAAGGAAGTTTTAGGCCTCATGAAGGTGCCCACACCTTGAGTGTCAGACTAAGGACATCTAACATCATCATATGGTCACCAGAGAACAGATTGGACATGGGTTGCTTTTGCATCTCTGGAGATAGCACCTTACGTTCTATGGGAAACTTGCTTTTTCTACTCATAATCCATGCAGTTTGGATGGGTTGACATTGCCCTCCCGGCTCTAAGTTTGATCCATGACCCAGGCCTTTCAAACTGAAGTCTGTGTCAGCACTTGTGGTGGACAACTGAGAATGAGTGCTCTCCATCCAATGATGTTAATAATCCTACACTCCATAGCACAAGGCTGCAGGTGGTGGCTGCTACGTGGTCACATTAGGAAGAAGGTGCCTGACAGAGAAGCCAACGTTCGAGGTGGAGAGAGAGAGAGACCCCTAACAACATTGCTTTAGTTTCCAGATCCCTCTGTGCTTAGAGGTTGATACCTTGGCCTTTTTTCTGTATGTGAAGTACAGAGGAAGAATTAAGAGGGCTTGGTAACTAGAACAGAAAAGGAAAACAAAAAATAACTAGAATTTTGAGATTAACTAAGTGAATAATAATGCTGCTGATAGAAATTTGTGACTCGGGCTGTGTCTGTGGCTCAGTGAGTAGGGCGCTGGCCTCATATACCAAGGATTCAAACCTGGCCCTGGCCAAACTGCAACAAAAAAAATAGCCGGGCGTTGTGGCGGGTGCCTGTAGTCCCAGCTACTCGGGAGGCTGAGGCAAGAGAATCACCCAAGCCCAAGAGCTGGAGGTTGCTGTGAGCTGTGATGCCACAGCACTCTACTGGGGGCAACAAAGTGAGACTCTGTTTCTAAAAAAATAAAAGAAAGAAATTTGTGAGTCAGAAAGGGTACCACATGCCCTTGACTCCTCTAGGGGTAGATATATTTATTCTTACACTTTGAGTTTAACGTGATGAGAGAAAAACCAAGTGGAAACATTTAGGAGGTAGATAAAATGTAGACTCGAACCTCAGGATGCAGGATGTGAGAAATAAACAGGCTGCCAAGATGGGACCACGAGGCGACCTACAGGGAGAGGTGAGTCTGTAACGGTAGAGCAGGCGAGGGGCTGCCAGCAGGGATGTCAAGGAGAGCAGGGCTACGAGAGAGTCAGGCCTTCCCCCCGCCCAGTCAGCTAGTCTTTCCATGGACAGCTCAGGAGGCAAAGTCTGAGAAGGGGGGACACGCCGCTGCTTCATGGGACCCACAAGGCTCCCATGGGCAGCTGGAAGACGGAATGCGGGTAAGATCTCTGGGAATGTGGCTGTAGAGAAGAAAGGAGTCAAGAGTGAAGAAAACATAAGTGAGGAGATTGATTAGAAAACTTTCTTGGAATCCAAAGAGAAGAGAACCTTTTAAATAGGGGGTGGTCACCGTAGAGGGAAAATGTGAACGAACACCAGTGGGGGGTGTAGATTCACTGAAACTCTGGAAGTAGAACTAGAGTGAGGTGGGTGGATAACAGGAAAGTGGAGGCAGTGGGTGGACACTGGGAGTTTGGAGAGAAAGGTAGGAGAGGAGCAGGGTAGGGTATTATGCAGCCAGTTAGCCACAGTTTTTCATTGGTTTTGTTTATTTCTAGGGCAGGGCAGGCTTATTTCCGAGGGTGGAAGAGAAGGGCAGTGACTCAGGGACAGTGAAGGTGCTGGAGAGAGGGAGAGTAAGGAGGAAGGTAAGACCCACAGCAGTGGGGAGAGCAGATGGGAGATGCACGTTCCCCGTCTGAGACAGGTGGAGAGCGTGAAAGGAAGGGTGTAAAGAGAGATGCCTGGAGGCAGAACCGAGGGGAGTGGAGGCAGCGCTCACGTGTTTCCAGCATAGATAAGGCAGTAACTTAAGTGTCTGCCGCATTCAACACAGTCTGTGAATCAAGTTACAGTGGGGGTGTCCACATTGCTTTACCCACGTGAGACGCTGCAGAAGATTACGTTACTGTAAACTGATGTTTGAGCTAGGGGAAAAGTGTTAAAAGGAGACACAGTCTGCTGTACACCTTAGCTTCATAACTTTCAATGAAAATGGGGCAACTGTCTGTTGTCATGACAGGAAGTAAATAACGCAATCACATCATGACAGAATACGTGTGATACAACTTGTCAGCATTTATACAGAGTAAAAGTACAGACTTAATTGACTGCAACATATATTTCATAACTCTGTGCTCTGAAATTAGACACTTTTTTCTTTGGGAGGATCTCAGAGAAGCCAATTATAGAGTTTGGTGGCTGTGACTTTTTGGTGAGTAATACATCCTTTACAACAACCAGAGGAGAAACTTGCTATGACTCAGGAGGTAATCCACCCTTGGTTCTCACTATCAGATCAAGCTACCCAAAAGCAAAACTGGTGAAACCTGCTGAGAAGGAGGGAGTCATTGTGCCTTGTTTGATAAAGGTTGCTGCCTTCTCTCCCTCTCTGGCAAAGTCCAACTATTCTTCAAGACAATATATGTTGTCCTGGAGAGGAAGCCAGTGCCAGGAGTGACAGCAGTAACGCCCCCACCCACGTCCTCCCTTTTGATCCAGTCATTTGGCATGCCCCCACCCCCCAACCCCCCATGGTTACCCCTTCTGGGAACTCTCTGTGCTCCTGGATACAGCCTTCCACAAGTGTCTAAAAGGATAAAACGCACAGGTGGTGGCAAGAGCAGGCAGGCAAGGGCATGTAACATCAGGACTCTCCCATTAAGACCAACTTGCTTAAGAAGACAGTTACTTCAAAGACGTGCGAGCCCAAGGGAACTAGATAAAAAGCCTATGCTGATGTTTGTAGGAGAAAGAGTGTGGGAAAACATAATTATTTCTTGCAAAGTAAATAACCAGAGCCATCTCAGTATGATGGACTAGTGAGAACATGATTTGAGTTAGATGGTGTGGATGTGATTGATGAGATTGTCCAGGTGAAGTGCTCCTAATAAATGCACAACCTGGGGCTTTCTGCTGGCAATGGTCAGCATGCCCAAGCCGTGTTTGGAAATGTGTGGGCTGTTTTTGTTGGTTACAATGATTGGATGCAACTGGCATTTTGCAGGCATGAGGTTTGCTAAATGACCTGTACTGGCCGTACAGACAGCTCAGCACCTGGGGGCATTGTCCCCTGATGATGTTCTTATCAACCTGTTGGAAACAGAG
This sequence comes from Galagoides demidoff, assembly GCA_963574575.1. Classification (NCBI taxonomy): domain Eukaryota; kingdom Metazoa; phylum Chordata; class Mammalia; order Primates; family Galagidae; genus Galagoides; species Galagoides demidoff. The sequence continues at coordinate 21,129 of CAUYQV010082770.1, read as the reverse complement.
TCATAGATCCCAGAGAATCCTGTCTCATGACACCAGAGAGTGGCCTTTTTGTTTTTTAATTTCATTATTAATAGAAGGAACCCCCCAGGGATTCAACTACATTTTCATTTCTAAAGTTCAAGTTGTAGTTGGGACCTTCACTCAGGAGGCTTGCTTGCTGTGCACAAGTGAGATCCCCCCAAACACCCTCCCACTTCCCATCTCCCCTCCCTCTCCTCTCCCCTCCCTCTTGCTAGACCGTACTGGTGTTTTTTCTTCATGTGGGCATGTAGTTGTTTATACACTGGTTTCATATTAGTACTTGGGCACTTGGGCTGCTTCCATTGATTTCAAAACCAAGAAAAGACCTAACAAAAAGGAAAACTATAGGCCAATATCTTTTTTTTTTTTTGAGGCAGAGTCTCATTCTGTCACTGTGGTTAGAGTGTTGTGGCATCATAACTCACAACATCCATAGCTCAAGCGGTCCTCTTACTTCAGCCTCCCAAGTAGCTGGGACTACAGGCCCGTGCCACTGTGCCTGGAGTCCTAATCTTTCTATCTTTAGTAGAGATGGGGTCTCACTCTTACTCAGGCTGGTCTCAAACTCTTGAGTTCAAAGTAATCCACTTGCTTCAACCTCCCAGAATGCTGGTATTACAGGCATGAAAATCAATGCAAAAATATTCAATAAGATTCTCACAAACAGAATACAGCAACACATTAAAAAATTATAAATCATGATTAAGTGGGTTTTATCCCACTTGCAAAGTTGGTTCAACATATGTAAATCCATAAATGTAATTCACCACATAAATAGAAGCAAAAACAAAGACCATATGATTCTCTCAATTGATGCAGAAAAGACTTTTGACAAAATTCAACATGCTTTTCTGACAACACTTAAGAAAATAGGCAAGGTAGGATATTTCTTAAACTGATAGAGGCCCTCTACAAAAAACTACAGTCAATAGTATATAGATGGAGTAAAACTGAAGGCATTTCCATTTAGAACTGGAACCAGACATGACACCCACTGTCTTCACTGCTATTCACTGCTCTTGTAGTACTGGAAGTCCTGGCTAATGCAGTTAGGTAAGAGATGGAGATCAAGGGCATTCAAAAGGGGACAGAGGAGGTCAAACTCTTACTCTTTGCAGATGACCTGGAAACCCCAGGGACTCAACTACCTAAAAACCCCAGGGCCTCAACTACAAAACTCTTAGACGTGATCAAGAAAACAAAGTGTCCACGGATCAGTGGCTTTCCTATATGCCAATGATAGTCCAGTTGAGATTTCATGGCCTTTAAATTTGACAAATCAAGTTATTTGAAAATACAATTCAAATGAGTTGAATATTTTAGGCATTGACTAATTCAGTGCCATTTTCAAATATGAAGGATGATGTAAGTACCAAGGAACCAAACTCCGAGTCTGTGGAGACTGAATAAAGTTGTCTGGATCTACTTTCAAAATAAGATGCTTGCATAAATAGTCTGGCCATTGGTAGGGCCTCTCACTTCCAACCTTTGAAACAGAAATTCCATATAGCAGGGTCAGACATAGGCGGTCTGCAGAGTGGAGACATTTGTATTTAAAGCCCTGGGCATCAACCTTTTGGCACCTTGACCCCTCTCCCAGCAGGAATCTTCTCTGCTGTCCTCCCAGGAAGCTATAATCTAACCAGATCTCTACTTGGTGCAGTGCTTCCTGCCTACGTTGCTGTCTCATTTGTCATCTCATTTGTCTCATTGTTTCTCCCTTTCCCTGTGTACCACCTCCCCTCTGCAATCTATCAACAGGTCCTGTTGGTTTATCTCCACTTTCCTCCACTGCCCCGGCTGACACCCGGATCTAAGCACTACTGTCTCTCTCCTGGACTCCAGCAATAGCTTCAATCTGTCCTTCCTGGTCCCTCTCTGCCTCATCCTTGTGCCAGATCCCAGAGGAAAGGCTTTTCTTTTTTTCCCATTCGGTACAATATGAGCTGTGGGTCTGTCATATATGGCTTTTATTGTGTTGAAGTAAGTTCCTTCTGTACCCCGTTTTTTGGAAGTTTTTATCATGAAAGGATGTTGAATTTTCTTGATTGCTTTTTCAGTATCAGTTGAAATGATTGTAATGTTTTTGTCCTTCATTCTGTTCATGCGATGTACCACATTGATTGATTTGCATCTGTTGAGCCATCCTTGCATCCCTGGGATGAACCCCACTTGATCATAATGAATAATCTTTTTAAGGTATTACTGAATTCCATTTGTTAGTATTTTGTTGAGGATTTTTGCATGTGTTCATCAGAGATATTGGCCTATAATTTTCCTTTTTGTTGCTGTGGTGGTAGTGGTGTCTTTGTCTGGTTTTGGTACCAGGGTGATACAGGTCTCGAGTTTGGGAGTGTCCCCTTCTTAATTTTTTTTGAAATAGTGTAAGTTGGATTAATACTAGTTCTTTTTTAAATGATTAGTAGAATTACGCATCACCTGAATTGATTATAGAAATAGTGATCTTTCATTATAGCCATTTATACCCATTGCTGGGTTTTTCTTAGATGTTGATGAATGAATCTTGGTATACAGCAGTATGTTTGTCTTGTAACAGTAACTGAGTATGACAGTGTCTTCCAGCTGGGCGGTTCATACAGCAAGTAGACTGTGGAAAGTGTGGAAAGAAAACGTTAGAACATCTAACTGCTAAAATCTCCCATTGTGAATGTTTACTTTTGTGTTTTTTTCCTATTGATAGTGCCTACATATAATTTTTACAAATGAATATACTTTTATTACAGATGTAGTCAACTAGGTCCATTTTTTATGGATCAGGATGCATAATCATATACTATTGGAGACCATTCACCCATAGGCAATCAAAGGCATACAAAGCAGACTATATTAGATTTTAGTTTGCAGAGTAATGTCTTACTTGTGTGCTATTTACTAATCACTTAACCATTTGTTTGGTGACCCGGAGTATAAGCCTGTAAGGAGGGAATAATCTGCTGCTGGTAACAAAGGAGTTTCAAACTAAAACACCCAGTCATGGGCCTGATAAAATGCCCTGGAAGGGTGCAGTGGCATGACGGTATGGGAGTCAGACACAGTTCAGTATGACTCAAACTCTGCCTCTTATTAACCTCATGATTTGGGGAAAGTAACCTAACCTTTGACTTAGCTGAGCCCTGATTCCATTACTTGTATGATGTGTTTTCTGTTAGAACAAAATGAAATACCGTAAGTAAAGCCTCAGCATTGTGCCTAGTACATAGCAGGCTCTCAATAGATGTTGTTTAATTTAAATTCCTATCTCTCACTGGTAGATCTTACATATGCTGAGTGTATTGCCAAGTCTATAAGATATGGCCAAGTGAAATATTGGAGAATGACAAGGCTTGGGAGCTACATGGCCATAAGCCTTGCCAAAGTAAAAACAAAAACACTGCAATTAATAATGAAAAGGAACCATGCCAGATGGTGCTGTCTAAAAAGAGGCTCTTTATCTACACAGCAGGCCTGATATGCCCACCCCCACCCAAAGAAGTGGAGAGCATAGTCTGTGCTCCTAATCTCTGATGCTGGCCTTGGCAGGGCTCCAGGTGGGGGCTGCACAGTAAAGAAACCCCCCAATGCCTCTCTCTGCCACCTGCCCGCACACTCTGGCATTTGCCAATGGCCCTAGCAGGGCAGGTAAGGCACAGGTGACAGAACAGCAGCAGCAGGGACTCTGCAGAGCCAGTGGAGGCCCCTCCCAGGCTTCATGAAGACCAAACTAGGACTAGGTGACTAGAGAATCTTCTGTTCTGGCTCGCTGGAGCCAGGATAGGGCTATTTTTCTATTCAATTGGTTTTAACCCAGAATGCAGTAGGATAAGGGGGAGCCAGGGTGGCAGGGGCATTTTGATGTTCAATATACTTGATGAATTTTTTTTTTTTTTTACAGTTTTTGACCAGGGCTGGGCCTGAACCCACCACCTCCGGCACATGGGGCTGGTGCCCTACTTCTTTAAGCCACAGGCACCGTCCACTTGATGAGTTTTTTTAAAATGTCACTAGATGTCCCCTCCTCCCCTAAAGCATATCTTGTAGATAAAGCCTATGGTCGGCTGTGCAATGACTCCAAAGATATCCAGGTCCTAATCTGGGAAGGTTATTTTACATGGTGCCTTAGTCCACTTGTATTGCTATAAAGGAATATCCAAAGCTGAGTCATTTATAAGAAAAAGAGGTGTATTTGGCTCACAGTTCTGCAGGCTGTAGGAGAAGCATGACACCACATCTGCTGCTGTGAGGCCCTCTGGATGCCTCCACTCCTGGTGGAAGGTGAAGGGGAGCCAGCAGGTGCAGAAATCACAAGGGAGAGAGGAAGCGAGGAAGAGGAGGGAGAAGCCAGGCTCTTTGTGACAACCAGCTCTCCTGGGAACTAACAGAACAAGAACTCATTCTTTGCCATAAGGATATCGCCAAGCCATTCATGCCTTCTAATAGGTCCCACCCCACCAGTAGGGATCTTGTTCCAACATGAGATTTCAGAGGACAAACATCTAAATGATAGCACATGGCAAAAAAGATTTTCAGAAGTGATTAAGTTAAAAGGTCTCAAGATGAGATTATCCTGCATTATCCATATGAGCTCTAAATGCAGCTGCAGGTGTCCTTTTAAGAAAGAGGCAAAGGGCGATTGGATGCAGAAGGCAAAATGAGGACTCAAAACACTATCCTGCTAGTTTTGGGGTGGAGGAAGGAGTGTAATACATGTGGTTCTCAGGGCTGGAACAGGCGAGGAGATGGGTTCAGCCCTAGAACTTCCAGAGGAGCCACGGGCCTGGAAAATGGCTCTTCTGAACTATAAGAGAATCAATGTGTGTGTTTCAGTCCCAAAGCTTGTGGTATTTGTTACAGTAGCTATAGGAAATGAATACAGAACCTTATACCTGATGGAATTTTGTTTTTCCCCAAGTTTTATATACACATAATCTCACTGGATCCCCACAATAATACATATGTATTGTGCCACTCCATGGCATATATGTATTATAATCATTTTATAGATGAGAAAATTGAGGTTCAGAGAGGTTAAGCAATGAATATGATCATCCAGATAATAGGAAGAGGGACATTGGGGTTAATTTTTGTTTCACTCTGTGCTCTGGGTAGAGTGCTGTACTGTCATAGCTCACAGCAACCTCAAGCTCTTGGGCTAGAGCAATCTTCTTGCCTCAGCCTCCTGAGTAGCTGAGACTACAGGTGCCCACCAGCTAGGTTTTTCTATTTTCAGTAGAGATGGGGTCTTGATGTTCAGATTGGTCTCAAACTTCTGAGCTCAAGCAAGAAGAGGGTAGGATTACAGGTGTGAGTCACCATGCCTGGCAGGACATCGAGATTTGAACTCAGCTCTGTCTCATTTCAGAGTGTGTCTTGTTAACAACTGTTGTGTTTGTTAACGCACTTTTGCATATCACGATGTGAATTTTACTGTTGAGAAATGAGTCACAAAAAGCCTAGTACTTGTCTGGTGATGTAAGGAAGGAGTGGGCTGCAGGGAGAAGCTAAAGTCACTGACTATTTTTTGATGTCTTTTACCAAGATCTGAAGAGTAAGGAGAACAAGGAAAACAGGCGATTACCTTCCCTTTTTCTCAGATGGCCTCGTTTTCTATAAGGAGCCTCGCAGTCTTTCAGGGGTGCCTGACGGGGCTGCTGGAAGGTGGTAGCTTCCTACCTTTCTTTTTCTGTCTCCCAGGGTCAGTTTTTGCATTTGGGTCAGAAACCAAAATCAGGAGTGACTCCCTTCACTGGCCTGCTATTGTGAGGAGTGAGGTGGACTCTTCAGGATACAGGGAAATAAAATCAGTCTAGGGGTTATTGGACTGCCACTTTGGGGTTCATTTAAACCAATGTTAAACAACCACAGGACATTTTGCTGTTTCCAGCCCTCTGCTGGTAAGGTCTTCTTTCTCCTCCTCCCGGTGAATGTCTGGGAGGTGTCTGGGGTGGGCAGAGGATTGATATTGCTTCAGAGAAGGGAACTTGTCTCCCTTCCTCACCTCCCTTTGGGGAGATGTGGTCTGCAGTGTTGAAATTCAATACTGAGTCCGCTCCCTCCATGCACAGATCCCTCTGAGTTTTTTAAACAAACAACACAGAAGCATAACTTTGCACACGGAGGCTTCTTGCCCAGGCATCTCCTCCCCGCTCCTCCCCTCCCACCTACAGATACTGAATTGCGGTCATCTTAGGGGCAGGAGTCCAATACGTCATGCGTGGATTTTCAACTGCTTCCCTATCTTTGACCCTCACAGCATCTCCCACCTTGTGTGGTTGCTCCAAATCCTAAACTTAAAGACAGCTCTGCGAAGCCAACTGGCTTGTTTCTCCTCGGGATTCCCTTCTCCCAAGGTCATAGTGGCTCTCTCCCCTTTGCTAAGACACCCTGTGTTTTGTCTGGTAACATTTGTTGCATCCCCTGATGTCTCCTCACTTAATCTCTTTGTCCTTAGGCTTGGTACCTTTTCCTTCACTTAGTGATACTTCAGGAGGACTTGAATAGCCGAGGAAATAGAGGTATGTGATTAACCTATTTGTTTAACCAGAAATCAGCCTTCGCTTTACGTGGCTCAATTTTCTTTTAATTACATCTCTTCAGGGCCACCCATGATGGAATTAAATATTCTTTTGTGGGGAAGGCCAGACTTCACCACTACCCTGTTCAGGTCCCCAGCTGGGCTTGAGCATTGAATTGACATAAGATAGATTAACCAGAGAAAAGCACACAAATTTAAGTTTTGCTTGACACAGGAGCCCTCATCAGAAAATGAAGACCCAAAGGAGTGGCAAAACCAAATGATTTGTTTTCGGTTGAGCACAGACAGGCAGGTGTGGAAAGCAGATTATATGGGAAGGCTAAAGGAAAAGAAGAACTCATTTAACAAGGTGTGTTTGCACTGAGTTTTCTTGGCTATGCCTCCCCATGTGAGAACGTTTCTTTTCTCCTGGTTCAGGGTGAGTGACTTTAACAGTTGTGTACCAATGAGTGTGTGTGTCAGGGACTGACCACACCAACGGTTGGTTTTCACATTTTCAGTTGTTTACCTTGAGCAGATGTTCAAAAACCGCTTCCTTGGGCTGGGTTCCTGACCCCACTCTTCAGCCTGCAACCACCGTTAACCTGGGAGGTTTGCTTTCCTGTTTTCAGCAAGAGAGGGGATTAGAACGCCTTCTTGCGCCTGCTGTTTTTCAAGTGCATTTAGCTCAAAATAACCCTTAGGCCAAAGTGGCAAATTTTGGAGAACCCATCCTTCCACCTTTACTTCCTGTGATCTTTTTAATTTTAAAAGGGAAGTTTAGCTCTTTTAATGTTTCAATTCATCTTTTAGTGGAGTTTTTGATTCTGTCAAACCCTTTCAGTTTTTTGTTTTCAGAGCAGTGTAGAGTCTTCGTTTAATGTCAATTTAGACAACTATGGAATGTTTTAAATCCAGTTTTTAAGGTTCCGTGTTCTCAGTACTTCTATTCCATAGCTCTAGAGTTGGCTTCATTATCTTTCAGCCCTTCCTGGAATTTTAGCCTTTCAAATTCTATATTCTGTTAGAAATATTTTTGTCAATATTTTCTAGTTGACTAAATTCACCTGTTAGGCATTTTATTCACTCCTAACAAAAAATAGTAATATTCATTAAGAATATTATTATTTTAGAAGCATTTTCATGCAAACAATTCAATTTTATTCACCCAACAAACTATATAGGAGGAAGTGAAGATATTCTCTAAATCAGTGTTTTTCAACCTTTTTTATTTTTATCTCACAGCACACTTGAACCTATAGTTAAACTTCTGTGGCACACTTAAATTACATTGCTCCAAAAGAGAGTTAAAAAAATGGGTGGTGCCGGTGGCTCAGGCCCTAGATACCTACTGAGGGAGGCGGGTAACCAAAAATAGCCAGGTGTTGTGGCGGCCACCTGTAGTTCCAGCTACTTGGGAGGCTGAGTCAAGAGAATCACCTAAACTCAAGAGCTGTGAGCTGTGATGCCACAGCACTCTACCAAGGGCGACAAAGTGAGACTCTGTCTCTAAAAAAAAAAAAAAAGTTAAAAAAAAAGAATATACTTACTATGCTTTGAACTTCTTTTGAAAATGATTCAATTAGTGATCTTTAAAAATTTTTGCAGCACACCAGTTGAAAATCTCTGCTCTAAACTAACAGAGGAATGACTAGAGGATGGAACAGCTTTCATGACTCCCCCAAGACTCCAAGCCTGGTCAGGCCCAAGTTATCCAGTTCCTAGTAGGGTGCTCTTTCTACTTTTAAGCCCTCTGACATTGGTTCCTCACAATAACCAATCAATTTCTCACATGCATTGCTCCCTACTGCCATTATCTCAGCCCAAATAGGTGAACAAATAGGTGTGTTCTCGGTGTGAACATACTGGTCTTCCTCTGGGCTTGTGTCTCCATCCTCGCCTCCTGAATGTGTCTCCTTGCTGCTTTCCATCCACACTTTCCAGACTAATTTTCAAGGCCCTCCAGAATCACTGCTAATAGCTAACATTTCTCAAGTGATTTCTGTATGTCACGTGCCCTACTATTAATTCTTTTCATTTACTTAGCAATCCCATGACATAAGTACTATTATTGCCATCATTCCTATCCTACAGAAGGGCACATAAAGGTGAAATTATTTGCAAAGCTAGCTGCATGGCTAGTGAGTGGTAGAGTCTGAAGGCATACAGTCTGCTTCTGGAGATTGGCAGACTCCCTAATCTCACTTGGGCATGATTTCCAGCTGTTAAACCCTATCATACAAAACGTCTCACCTCAGACCTATTCTGAAATCCGGAGGAATCTCAGACTGTAACTAGTTTACTATTTCTGTTACTCCTCCTCTGCATCATAGATATCCAATTATCTTGTAGTTGCCAAAGACTAGGACATTGCCAATTTTCTGTCATCATCTGACCTCCTAAAGAAGTACACAGGGGCGGTGCCTGTGGCTCAGTAGGTAGGGTGCTGGCTCCATATACTGAGGGCGGCGGGTTTGAACCTGGCCCTGGCCAAACTGCAACAAAAAAAAGCCAGGCGTTGTGGTGGGCACCTGTCTTCCCAGCTACTCTTCTGGAGGCTGAGGCAAGAGAATCACCTAAGCCCAGGAGTTGGGGATTGCTGTGAGCTATAACATCAAGGCACTCTACTGAAGGTGATAAAGTGAGACCTTTTTTTCTCTTAAAAAAAAAAAAGTACACAGGGTCACTTGGACCTTCTGGCCAACTCATTGGAGAAACTGGAGTTGAAGCTGAAGGTCTTAACCTTCACATTTATCTTGCCCTATTGTTACCCATAGCACTAGGAACGGCATGTTCCTTGGAACACATGCCCAGTGAGTCCCAAAGTCACAAGGTGACTTTATTTCTTTCCTTGGCCTGGACTGTTTTTTTTTTTTTTTTTTTTAGAGACAGAGTCTCACTTTATCACCCTTGGTAGAATTCGGTGGCGTCATAGCTCACAGAAACCTCCAACTCCTGGGCTTAGGCGATTCTCTTGCCTCAGTCTTCCGAGCAGCTGGGACTACAGGTGCCTGCCACAAGGCCTAGCTATTTTTTTTTGTTGCAGTTTGGCCAGGGCCAGGTTCAAACTTGCCACCCTCAGTATATGGGGCCAGCGCCCTACCTACTGAGCCACAGGCGCTGCCTGGCCTAAACTTCTTTATTGCCTCATTTTCCAATCCTTCTCTGTACTGTGGATAAGACTGCTTAAATTAAAGAGTATAAAAATGCATAAAATGTTAATGGTTAAACACTTTTCCTTTTTGAAAAAATTAGAATAACTTTTAATTGTGGTATAAAAGGAAATAACATAAAAATTACCATCTTAAACATTTTAATTTTTTTTTCTTTAAGACAGCCTCAAGCTATCCCCCTGGGTAGAGTGCTGTTGCAAGACAGCTCACAGCAACCTCAAATTCCCAGGCTCAAGTGGGTCTCCTGCCTCAGCCTCGCAAGTAACTGGGACCACAGGCACCCGCCACAACGCCTGGCTATTTTTTGGTTGCAGCCATCATTGTTGTTTTGAATCCAGCCCGGGCCCGCCACCTTAGGTGTATGTGGCTGGTGCCTTAGCCATTTGAGCTACAGGCACCGAGTCAAACATTTTAATTTTTATTTATTAGACACAGAGTTTATGTTGCCCTTGGTAGGGTGCCATGGTGTCACAGCTCACAGCAACCTCCAACTCTTGGGCTTAAGAGAGTCTCTTGCTCTTGCCTCAGCCTCCCAAGTAGCTGTGACTACAGGCATGCACTGCAAAATGCCTGATTGTTTTCTTGTTGCAGTTGTCATTGTTGTTTAGCTGGCCTGGACCAGGTTCAAACCTGCCGCCCTCCATACATGTGGTTGGCATCATAACCACTGTGCTATGGGTGCCGAGCATCTTAAACATTTTTAAATGTACAATTCAATAGTGTAAATATATTCACACTCCTGTGCCAGATTTCCAATGATTAAACATTTTAAAACAATATAATTCTAGATGGATTTCATTATTGTTTTGTTAAGAAAGAACAAAATAGCTCTAATGTTGTGAATTTAGCCCACTGAACATAATTGGTACAGGGTTTGGGAGGCTAAAATTAGGAAGCAAAGAGTTTAGAAAGCTAGAAATAGGGAATTTGGGAAGCTGAAAATTTGGGAGAGAGGTTGATGGTTATCTGTGAGTTGTAGTATGATGCATAATTATTTTTTCATAGTATTTAAAATTTGATGGCTTCATTACATTACAAACGAAACAAAAGAAACAGAAAATAGCACAGCTTCCTGGCAGGTGTCAGAGTAGACCCCGAGTACTATCAGTACAACTGAAGGTTATTTTTAGGCCTGTTTTTGCAAAGTAACTTTTCTGGTCTTACCCAAGATGAAACAATTTCATAAGCCTTGCATAAGAAGGTTCTAGAAAGCTGCTAACAACTGCTGCTCCTTGTGGACATCCAGTTGACTTGGAAATTCTTGCTTGAATTCCTAGACTTTCTTGCTATCTGTAACATCTTGTCCAACACAGAGATTCCGTTATGGAACAACAGATTAAGGAATCCTTTGGCTCCACCTGACGCCCCAGTGGAGAAATTGCATCTATTTCAACAAATTGCACTGCCCTAGACTATACACTCCAGGAATTAGAGATGAAGAACCTGTTTTTCTGACACTACACGTTAATTTCTTTTCTTTTTCAAATTTACTATTATGTGATGTGATATTTGTATTGTTTAATATTTAGGGTTCACAATCCAGTTGAATACTTGTTAGGACAAACATTTGTGTGAATTTATGTACATTTGTATCAGGTTCTCCCTCTGTTTGTATCATAGCATGTACTAAGATGCCTTTGGCACAAGGTCCGTAAAAGCACTTTGCCTTTGACCTGTTTGCCAGTGCACGCCAGGGGAAGGAAGTCACGGCTGAGATAAAGGAGGAAAAGTACTTCACAACAATGGCACAGTCAGTCCCTAGTAACAGTGACAGTTACTTCACAATAATGGCACAGTCAGTCCCTAGTAACAGTGACAGTCCATACACGCTTGGTGCTTTCTAAGTGCCAGGCCCTGCCATAAACACTCTCTATGCATTCACTCGCTCAGTTATCCCACAGCTCTAGGAGGTAGGTACAGTTACACTCTCCATTCCATCAACCAGGAAGTGGAGGCACAGAGTGACTAAGTAACTTGCTCGCGGTCACACAGATATGTGGCCCAGTCAAGATGTGAACTTTGAACCTATGTATTTTGGCCTCCAGCATGAAGACAGAATAGTTTCTTTTGGTTGAGTCATTGCTGTGTGGGGTCAGCGTCTCTCCTGCTGCCTCTTATGGGATCCTCACACTAACGGTCTGAGGGAGGTACTGATTAGCTCACTTTGGAGACCAGGAATGCAGGCTTAGGGAAGTTAAGTAACTTTTCCAAGATGACATGGCTGTTAAACAGTTGAGTCTAAATCTGTCTGATTTCAGAGCCCTGGTTCTTTTTTTTTTGAGATGGAGTCTCACTCTGTTGCTCAGGGTAGAGTGCTGTGATATCATAGCTCAAACTCTTGGGCTCAAGTGATCCTCTTACCTCAGCTTCCCAAGTAGCTGGGACTACAGGTGCCACCACAACGCTCAGCTGTTTTTAAAGACATGGTCTGGTTGTTACTCAGGCTGGTCTCGAACTCCTTGAGCTCAAGTAATCCACCCACCTCACCCTCCCAGAGTGTTAGGATTACAGGCACAAACCACTGCCCTAGGCAGAGCCCTGGTTCTTAACCACACAATCGTATATTCTCTTGGTGCTTATGTAATCACCACATGAAAAGAAGAAAAAATTACTGTAATAAAACAGCGTCTGTATAAATGCTGGGTGTGTGGATCAACCTGAGCAAGAGTGGCATCCCGTCTCTACTAAAAATAGAAAAATTAGCTGGGCTTTGTGGCTGGCACCTATAGTCCCAGTTATTCAGGAGGCTGAGGCCAGAGGATCCCATGAGTCCAAGTTTGAGGTTGCTATGAACTGTGATGACAATGACACTCTACCCAGGGTGACAGAGTAAAACTCTGTCTCAAAAAAAAAAAAAAGACTCTCAATTATGTTTTAGTGGTATTCTCTCTATAAGGCTATACACATTTCTTGCCAAACTTAAAAGATGCTGGAACCCCCATATGCTTTCAGCCTTGGGAGATGTGACTGTTAGTGACAGGTCCTGTAGCTATAACTTCTGTTTCTTAGATTACAGATTAACTCTCTTCCTCATTGTTCTTGTTCTGGAAATGACTAGGAGAGACCAGAGACCAGACCTCCTGCCCTTCTAATCACTGCTCTTTGCTACAAATCAGCTGCACACTCTATATTCCTTTACCTAACTCAGGCCAGATGGTGTAAAACTGCAATTCCTGACCCCTGGGCTGGGGACCAGTACCAGTCCGTGGCCTGTTAGGAACTGGGCCACACAGCAGTAGGGAAGCTTCTTCTGTATTTACAGCCACCCCCCCATCACCACCTGAGCTCCACCTCCTATCAGATCTCCCCACACTCCTCACCCACATGTGGAAAAATTGTCTTCCATGAAGCCATGACCTGCCAGGAACTGGGCCGCACAGCAGGAGGTGAGCAGCGGACAAGAGAGCAAAGCTTCATCTGTATTCACAGCCGCTTCCAGATGCTGCATCACCCCCTGAGCAGCGCTGCCTCCCGGCAGATCCCCTCCACCCTTCTTCCACCCTCCCCCACTTCTGCCCCCTGTTGGGGGAAGAATCATCTTCCCTGAAACCAATGCTGGTGCCAAAAAGGTTGGGGACCACTGCTATAAAGACCTCATGACCATTACATCTTCACTGTGGGGTGTTAAATATATACCTTGACTGATCAGATCCTGGTAACCATGCATTAAGCGATAGATAGACAGATGCTGAAATTCTGCTGAGCTTCCCTAAACTTTGTCTATGTAAACAATCTTGTATGTCTACATTCTCTTCTGTTCTTTGGTGTCTGTGCTTTCTGGTATCTGCACTCAAACACTGTGCTTGAAAAAGTTCTCTTTAAACTAGATTCTGACCCTTTTGATTATTTTAGGTTGACTTTTTTTTTTTTTTGAGACAGAGCCTCAAGCTATCCCCCTGGGTAAAGTGCCATGGCATAGTTCACAGCAACCTCCAGCTCCTGGGCTCAAGTGAGTCTCCTGCCTCCGCCTCCCAAGTTGCTGGGACCACAGGTGCCCGCCACAATGCCTGGCTATTTTTTTTCGGTTGCAGACATCATTGTTGTTTGGCAGGCCCAGGCTGGATTCGAACCTGCCACCTTAGGTGTATGTGGCTGGCACCTTAGCCACTTGAGCCACAGGCACCGAGCCTAGGTTGACATTTTTAAGGCCAATCTTTATGTATTCTAGCTGTTATTTAATAGCCATTTGCCCAGAGGCAAGAATGGGTCCAAACTGCCTTCTTTTTTAAGATACTGAATCTGTATTTTCAAATTTTTACTCAGTTATTTCTGGTGGCTTCCAATGTACTACATATTTCCTGTGGTAGTCCATCTTTCAATATATCTAATTGATATCAATAATTGTATGTATCTAATTATGTTGATTACAATTAATCTAATGTCAATATATTGTATATAACTAACAGAAAAAAGAACTGAGAGAAATATGAATAACCTAAGAGACACTTTAAAATTTAACCCTTGTTCAATCTATCTGAATCTTGGAATAACTTTTTGTTTATTGTCTTGCTTATACCTATATTCTGGTTAGCTGAAATAGCAGACAGCTGGACCCTGAAGGGTCACACGTGGAACCAAGTGGCTGTTTGGACGCCATGACCCATCTTGGGATATGTAACATTTTACATGTGTCCACACACAGTCTAGGAATGGGAAACCATTTTCTTTTAAAAAAATTTTTTTTAGGAGATAGAGTCTCACCCTGTCCCCTTGGTTGAATGCTGTGGCATCACAGCTCACAGCAATCTCCAGCTCTTGGGCTTAGGTGATTCTCTTGCCTCAGCCTCCCGAGTAGCTGGGATTACAGGCGCCCGCCACAATGTCTGGCTATTTTTTTGTTGCAGTTTGGCCGGGGCCGGGTTCAAACTCACCGTCCTAGGTATATGGGGCTGGTGCCCTACTCACTGAGCCACAGGTGCCGCCTGGGAAACCATTTTTCTTAGAGTTTTTCACATTTGCCTTTCTATTTGTGCCATAATTGCTTTCCTTCTACTTCATTTTTTAAACGTGGTTAAAACCTGCTCTCTGAAGTTTTGCCCCAGTGTTCTGTCTCTGCCAAGTAAGACTGATCTTGTATTCAACTACCACCCAGTGCTACCTATTCTGTGCTATCTGCAACTTTGATCTCTGGTGCCCTGGCCTGATCTCTTTCCATTCTGAGAACATCTCAGGTGACAGATGGGACCTTAACTGAAGGATTCACTGGGTGGCAGAGAACACAAAGTGCCCACTGGGGATGAAGGAGGGAGAAATCAGGACTAGTAATCTAGGTTGAAAACAGGTCCTGATTGTTTCAGGGGAATGGCTGGTTCCTAGAACAGCCTGGGGCAGGAGCAGTGCTTTTCTCCATTTTCTGCTGTAGTGGTGGCTCTGCCAGTAAGCCAGAGTCCTAGTAGGGCTTGAGTCCTATACCCCTGAGGCTGCCAGTTTCCCAGCCTGGAATACGAATGGGGTCCTCACTGTCTTCCACCAAATTCTATATCTCACGTTTCTCTGCAATCTCCTCTCTACGCATATTAGTTAGGATATTTTCCTTTTGGTTATTTAACTATAGCTAATTGAGGAGAGAAAAGGAATTTATTGGAGTGTTTTAAATTAGAATCAGAGAAAAGATCTACAAGCTATTTTTCACAAAACTACCAGAGCGAGTTTTTTTTTTTGAGACAGAGTCTTACTCAATTGCCCTGGGTTGAGTGCTGTACTGTCATAGCTCACAGTAATCTCAAACTTTGGGCTCAAGAGATCCTTGTTTTTTTGAGAGAGAGAGTCTCAAAATGTCACCTTCAGGATAGTGCTCGCAGCTCACAGCAATCTCAACCTCCTGGGCTTAAGCAATTCTCTTGCCTTAGCCTCCAAAGTAGCTGGGACTACAAGTGCCCACCACCACATCTGGCTATTTTTGTTGTTTTTGTAGTTATCATTGTTGTTTAGCTGGCCCCAGGCCAGGTTCGAACCTGCCAGCCTGGGTGTATGTGGCTAGTGCCCTATCCACTGAGCTACAGGTGCTGCCCAAGAGATCCTTTTGCTTTAACCTCCCAAGTAGCTGGGACTCCAGGTGCCTGCCCCAACACCTGGCTAGTTTTTTCTATTTTTAGTAGAGACAGGGTCTCACTTTTGCTTAGGCTGATCTTGAACTCCTGAGCTCAGGCAATCCACCTGCCTCAGCCCCCCAGAGTGCTAGGATCTCAGGCATGAGCCACTGCACCTGGCCCAGCACACTTTAATACAAGTTATTTCAAGTTTCTCCACACTAAGAACTTTTCACTTAGAATTTTGCACAATCGGGCTTTGGGCCTTCTGACCTCATCTCTGCTACCATCCTTCAATCTGCTGCAGGAACTTCCCCATGCTGTGGTTTTAATTACCAAGCACTCTCCTATCTCAGGGTCTCTGAACTTGTTTCACCTGCCTAAGAAGCTCTTTAGCAGGATTTTTTTTTTTTTTTTGAGACGGAGCCTTAAACTATCCCCCTGGATAGAGTGCCATGGCATCACAGCTCATAGCAACCTCTAACTCCTGGGCTCAAGCGAGTCTCCTGCCTCCGCCTCCCAAGTAGCTGGGACCACAGGTGCCCGCCACAACGCCCGGCCATTTTTTGGTTGTAGCCATCATTGTTGTTTGGCGGGCCCAGGCTGGGGATTCGAACCCGCCACCTTAGGTGTACATGGCTGGCGCCTTAGCCGATTGAACCACAGGTGCCGAGCACTTTAGCAGGATTTTGTGTGGTTTATTCGCTCAATCTATTCAGATGCCTTTGCTTGTTTATCATCTCTTTCTTCAGCTAGAATGTCAGTTCCTCCAGGGCAGGGCTTTACTGCTGTAGGCTCTCAGTAAGCACTGGTTAAACAGGTAAGGAGGTCATTGGTGGCTGGAGAAACTTCAGTGGCAAGAACAGAGAGGGTAATCTCTCTAAGGCATTGCAACTAAATGAAATATATTGAATTTTTTCTAAAATGTATCAAAGAGCAAGCAAGCAGTGGATAATTATTGGACTGAGATCTAGCAGGATGGGAGCTCAGGATGTGAACTTACTACTTGCTCACTTATCCTGCTGATTCAGAAGAGCTGTAGCTGTGAAGCTGAGCTGATGTCCCACTGACCTAGGGATGCTACAATAGATCTGAGTCCAGGGCATGCAAAATATGTGTGTCCTTATAAATAACACCCTGCTCCTACTTTTTGGACCTACAGCACAGCAATAAAAATGAACTGGTAGTAGATCAGGTCATGCAGGGTTTATGCCTTTCTGATCATAAGGGTGGCTGGAAAATCCCAAGCTGGGTGCTCTTGACTGCCAGTGCCTCCAGGTGCCTGAATGCAACAAATAAAAATAATATCTGCTGAGTAAGAGCGAAAGCCCTTCTCTAAAAATAGCTGGGTGTTGTGGTAGGTGCCTGTAGTTGCAGCTACTCGGGAGGCTGAGGCAAGAAAATCACTCAAGCCCAAGAGTTTGAGGTTGCTGTGAGCTGTAATGCCATAGCACTCTACTGAGGGCAAGTAAGTGAGACTGTCTCAAAAAACAAAAAAAGACAAAAAACAAACAAAACATTTGGAAGATTATAATGCTACTGTTGCCATTAAATTATTATTATTAATTTATTTTTACATTAGCCTTTTTAGTTAAGTATCCATTTTGAAACTTCTAGGGTAATCCCTAAAGAAAAGAAACTAAAGAGCTTGTCCATCTTTCATACTTACTAACAGAGAAAATAGCATAATAAAAACAAAACAAACAGACGGGGTGCAGTAGTTCACACCTGTGATTCTAGAACTCTGGGAGGAATTGCTTGAGGCCAAGATTGTGAGGTTGCTGTCAGCTATGATGGTACAGCACTCTACTGAAGGTGACAGAGTGAGACTCTGTCTCAAAAATAAAACAAAATTCCAAGCAATCACTACACAAGAAGACAAAAGAAGAAAGAAAGAGAATATAGACCTAGTAGACAAATAGGCATACAGTAAGATGATAAATATAACAATTGCATTAATTACTAATGGACTAAATGGGCCAGACGCTGCAGCTCATACTCGTAATCCTAGCACTCTAGGAGGCCGAGGTGGGTGGATTGCTTAAGCTCATGAGTTTGAGACCAGCCAGAGCAAGAGCCAACCCACGTCTCTACCAAAAATAGAAAAACTAGCCAGGTGTTGTGGCAGGTGTCAGTAGTCCCAGGTCCTTGGGAGAGTGAGGCAGGAGGATCGCTTTGGCCCAAGAGTTTGAGGTTGCTGTGAGCTATTGATGATGCTGCAGCACTCTACCCAGGGTGACAGAGTGAGACTCTGTCTCAAAAAAAAAAAAAAAAAAAAAAGAGCTAAATGCTCCAGTGAAAAATTGAATGTATGGATATATAAACTTTTTTTCAAGCAATATACCTAAAAGGTAAGGATATAGAAAGACAGAAAACAAGATACTAACTCCTCCTCTCTTCCCATTTTTTTTTTTTTTGAGACAGAGCCTCAAGCTGTCCCCCTGGGTAGAGTGCTGTGGCATCACAGCTCACAGCAACCTCCAACTCCTGGGCTCAAGTGAGTCTCCTGCCTCCACCTCCCAAGTAGCTGGGACCACAGTGGCCCACCACAACACCTGGCTGTTTTTTGGTTGCAGTCATCATTGTTTGGCGGGTCCAGGCTGGATTCGAACCTGCCACCTTAGGTGTATGTGGCTGGCGCCTTAGCCACTTGAGCCATAGGTGCCGAGCCCCCATTTTGTTTTAAAACTGGAGTGGCTATGGCAAGATCAGACAAAAAAGAATGTAGGAAAAAAGCAGAAGGCCTCAACTTCATAATGATAGAAGGCCAAACTGCTCAGGAAGATGTGGCAATTCTGTATTTGCATATTTTTAATGACATAAATATGGAGAGAACAAAGCCAGGTAGAACTCCAAGGAAAGTAAATGCCCCATCACAGGGAAGATTTCAATATATCCTTTTCACTCACTGATAATCAAGCCAGAAGATGAAACCATCAGATTGTGTATAAATGAAATGAGCAACATGCTTAACATGTGGGCAAACAGACACACACTGAGGTCTGCGTCAGTGGCTGCATATTCTTTTCAAAGTCAGGCAGAGTATTTACAAAAGTGGACAGTATACAGAAACTGTAAAGAAAGTTTTAACAGACTTAAGAGAACTCAAATAATAAAGAACATGTTCACTAATACCATGTATTAGAGAAAAAACCAGTAACAAAAAGATAAATATCCTCATTTGTTTAGAATTTAAATCATGACCTTCTAGATACCTTACGGACCTAAGAAGAAATTCCAAAAGAAATTGGAAAATATTTTTGCCTGCAATAATAGTGAAAATGCTACACATTAAATTTTTAAAAGTAGGGTTAGACCAGTACTTAGTAGAAAAATTTATTGACTTCAATGTATATATTAAGAAAAAAAGTCTGAAAATTATTTAGCCATACACCAATCTCAAAAAGCTAGAAAAGAAGAGAAAAGTGAATCCACAGAAATTAGAAAGGAGGAAAAAAAAAGACAACAGATGAAAACATAAATTAATGAACTAGAAAGCAAATATTCAACAGAAAAGATTAACCAAGGTAAAAGATCGTCATCTGAAAAGCCTAATAAAAGTGATACATTTTTGCTGTGGTTTATCAAGAAAAAAAGAAAGGGCTTGGTGCTGGCCACATACACTGAGACTGGCAGGTTCGAAACTGGCCTGGGCCTGCTAAACCACAATGACAATTGCAACAAAAAATAGCCGGGCGTTGTGGCAGGTGCCTGTAGTCCCACCTACTTGGGAGGCTGAGGCAAGAGAATCACTTAAGCCCAAGAGTTTGAGGTTGCTGTGAGCTGTGACATTATGGATTGAGGGCCACATAGTGAGACTCTGTCTCAAAAAAAAAAAAAGAAGAATGAATAAACAATATCAGAAATGAAAATGGCCAGTCCTGGAGGGATTAAAAAGATTATAAATTTAGTATTATGGTCCAGTACAGTGGCTCACACCTAATCCTGGCACTCTGGGAGTCTGAGGTGGGTGGATCCCTTGAGCTCAGGAGTTTGAGACCAGCCTCGGCAAGAGTGAGACCCATCTCTAAAAAGAAAAAAAGTAGCTGGGTCTTGTGGTATGTGCCTGTAGTTCTAGTTACCCAAGAGGCTGAGGCAAGAAAATTGCATGAGCCCAAGAGTTGGAGGTTACTGTGAGTTGTGATGCAACAGCACTCTACTGAGGATGACATAGTGAAATTCTGTCTCCAAAAAAAATATTTTTTTTTAGTTTTATAAGGATTGTATTTGCTACCTTGTGCCAAAAATTGAAAATTGGGATGAAATGTTTAGATTCTTAGAAAAATAACAATCTTACCACTACTGACACAAACTTACCATCCTACCAAAACTGATACAAAAAAGAAATAGAAAATGTATACACTTTTAGAACTATCAAATAAACAAAATCCCTAGTTAAAGTTCTTGCTACAAAGAACATTCTAGGCCTGATTGGCTTAACTGAGAATTCTACCAAACAAGGGGAAAAATGCTAATATTCTATGGGCTCTTTCTTGGTCCACAATAGTGATTTTCAACCTGTATGTTGTGGCACACTGGTTGAAAAACCCACTGGTGTGCCATGAAAAATTTTAAAGATCATTAATTAAATTATTTTCAAAAGAAATTTAAAGTATATATTTTTTACTTTTTAAAAAAAGATTAACATAAATTTAAGTGTGTTGTGGAAGTTTGACCATAGGTTCAAATGTGCTATGAGATAAAAAAGTCGAAAGACACTGGTCCAGAAGGATGTATACTTTTTAACTAATTTCAGGAGGCTGATGTAACCTTCTAATATCTAATTGGGACAGCACAGAAAAAAAAGAAAAAGAAAAACTAAAATCAGTTTCTCTTATAAATACAGTTGCCAAAATTCTAACAAAATGTTGACAGACCAAATTCACCAATATATAAAAGCAAATACATCATGACCAAGTTGCGTTTATTCTAGGAAATAAAAATATGGTTTTGCATTAAAAGTTAAATGGTGTATGCATATTGACAAGTTATGGGAGGAAAGTTACATAATCAATTGATTTAGGAAAAATATTCAATAACATTCAACATCTGTTCCTAACTAGGAAAACTACTATTGGAAAATTAGAAAAGAACTTTTTAGGATAAAGGATACATAAAACAAAATAAAACAAAAAACTAACGGAATGTGGAAACTTTCTCTTTTAGATCAGTGTGTTAATTATGTTTTTGATTTTCTGTGTCTAATAAAATCTTGCCGGCTGCAGTGAGCCTGCCCTTCCAGGGCTTGCTAATTTCTTTTTTTTTTTTTTTTTTTTTTTGAGACGGAGCCTCAAGCTATCCCCCTGGGTAGAGTGTCATGGCATCACAGCTCATAGCAACCTCCAACTCCTGGGCTCAAGCGAGTCTCCTGCCTCCGCCTCCCAAGTAGCTGGGA